>JAUZSX010336720.1:0-10753 GCA_034780655.1 Idiosepius hallami
TCTTATGAATCTGGTTTTCAACTATTTAAAATGCATATATTTTTGACACCCTATATTTACTAGCTTATTGAATGAAATTTTATAATAGAAAACAGAAAAGAAAATATAATTGTGTGTATGTGTCTGTATGTGTGTAAATATTTCTATAATTATGCCTTTATCTTTTCTTATACATTTTATGTAGGTTTTCTGCATTTCTAATGATATTGATTCAAATTTGGTGCTTTTCCTTCACTAGATTTCAAGATTATTCCGTGCGATAATAATATATTCATTTTTTCTCCTGCGGTAAAATAATTTTTTCTGATTGTTTTTTTTTTATTCCCAAGTCAAAAGTTTCAAATCGGATTTAATTAAAAACTTTTTTTTAAATTTATTTTCTTAGAAAAGAGAAAACATTTTTTATCGAAAATTTGTTTACTAAGTTACCTAAAAGACAATCTTACTGAAATTACTTTTATTTTTTCATATTTTCTTTGCTATTAATAAGTATTCAATAGAAAAGAAACTTTATTAGTTTCCAATTCTGAAATTATGTATTTCTTAAGACGTTATCTAGATTCGTATGAAAACCAAATAGTGATGTTTGTCTGAGACGTTACATCCTGTAGGTCTTTAGAAAATAAACCCCAAAAAATTATTTGAAAGAAATTATTTTTATGAGAACATTTCACAAAAAACAAAACAAAAAAACAATAATAAATTGGCATTGGACCCTAAATATAGTTATAGTTGGTAGAATCCTATTTTAGCGTTCCTAAATTCCAGGACGGCCATAAATAAAAGTAGTTGAAGTAAAGTCAGCATCTTTTTTTCACATTTAATTAATTAATGTTTTTAATATCTTTACAACTAAAAAGAAATTGAACGTTCTCCCCCTAACCCTAACATTAATCCTAACCCTAACCCTTTTTGTTAAAATATTCATGTTGATGTGAAACAAAACGATGTTGACTTTACTTCAACTACTTTCATTTATGGCCGTCCTGGAATAAGGAACGCTAGAA
This sequence comes from Idiosepius hallami, assembly GCA_034780655.1. Lineage (NCBI taxonomy): Eukaryota > Metazoa > Mollusca > Cephalopoda > Idiosepiidae > Idiosepius > Idiosepius hallami. The sequence continues at coordinate 1,008 of JAUZSX010336720.1, forward strand.
TAGGATTCTACCATTATAATTATTTAGCCCTTTTAACCCTAAAAGGCTGACATATCGGCCCTGACAACATAAAGCTTAAACAAACATACCAATATTTTAACTTTAATATGTTACTCTATTATAATGAATCTGAGTGACTACTTGGTAATTTTGATAAGTTGGCGTTCAAAGGTTAAAAACCATTACATTTATATGAATAGATCTTAAGAAAAACAATCTGCAATAGTTATTTTTTAAAAATGATTCAAACCAGTAAAATTTGCACGGTACTATCTTTCCATATAATAGGCTACTTAAACTACCTTTAGAAATGAAGTTGGAATACGAAAAAAACTATTATAATTTAATTTAATAAAAAGATTTAGAAATTAGTTTAGTATAGAAAAGCATCAGAAATTAATTTATTATCTGCTTTCTCATATTATAGGCATCTTTATTTAACTTAATTGCAAGTCCCTGGCACCCGGACCCAACCAAGCAATACTTGTAGTCTATTATAATTTCTAAAATAAACAACTTACACTTTTTAAAAAAAAATAATCTGTTTAAATAGAATTTTTAACGCTTTTATATTAAATCAGATGTATATTTTTGTTGTTTTCTTTACCATTAACCGATTCACGTTCTTATAATTAAAACAAAAAGTATAGTTCCATAGTGGAATCGAACGTAGATCTTTATATTACACTTTTTATTTTAATTTTAAAATGTGATGTTGTGCCGAATAAGTTATTAAAGATTCTTTAGTACAGGAGAAATATTTGTTAAGAAAATACACACAGCAAAGAAAAATTGCAATAAAAAAGATATACAATGTTGAAGCTATTTTACTAATCAATTTATACGTATATATAGAAACACACATATATTTACACATACAAATATATGTGTGTGTTTTATGTCTATAAAACACACACATATACACACATATATATATTAATCTATAAGTAAAGATTGACTTCAGTTAAAGTCCTCAATATAAGTAATTTAGATTATGTAGCAAATATGTTTACACGCAGAGTCAACTGCCTTTGGTCTGTAGGAATTTCATAACAAAAATAGATATTAGAACAAATCAAAGGCGGTTTGATTGGCTGGTTTTGTAGATGGCATTTAATACTTGGAAAAAAATTAAATCGAGTGCTTTATATACTAACCATATTTGTATGTATTTAACAAACAGTATGTTAGGAAAGATCTTGCTTACCATGAAAGGCAAAGTCAGTTTAAATAAATGTTTAAACTATAGTGTAAAATTGGCATGCTTTTGGTTGGTTAGTATGTAAGTTATTTTGTTCGTTATGTAGTTAATTAAGTGATGGGTGCGTTTGGTTGGTTGGTTCGTTGGTTGTTTCTTTGGTTCGGTGTGTTTTTTGTAGGTTTGTTGGTTAGTTGATTGGTTAGTTAGTAGTTAGGTTGGTTACTGAGCAAGTAACCAACCTAACTACTAACTAACTGTTTTCTGTGTTGTTTGTTTTGTTAGTTGATTAGTGGATTGGTCAGTTATTTATTTGTTTGTCTGTTTTGTTGGTTGGTTAGTTAATGGTTATTCGGTTAGTTTCTTGGGTGTTTGTTATATTGGTTGGTTAGTTGGTTGGTTGGTTGATTGATTGGTTGGCTTATTCATGGGTTGGTTCGTTCTTTCGTTAATTCGTTAGTCAGTGGATCGTTTGGTTAGTGTGCTAGTTGGTTAGTTAGATGGTTAGTGGATTGGTTCGTTAGTGGATTGGTTGGTGCGTTGGTTAGTTGTTTGTTTGGTTGGTTGGTTCGTTTGTTGGTTGGTTGGTTGGTTGAATAGTTGGTTAGTTGACTGGCTGGTTTATGTATTGGTTCGTTAGTGGGTTGTTTGGCTAGTGTATTGGTTGGTTAGTTGGTTAGTGGATTAGTTGGTTAATTGTCATGAACACACGTTCACCACCGAACAACGAGAAAAGGCTATGGCACATACTATGTAACAGTTTAGTAGATAAACTACAATTACTCTAAAACCATTACAGATCCTAAATATTTCTCTATTTTATCTACTTCTATTATTTTCTAAGTTCTCTCTCACACACAAAACCAGTTTTGTAATTATCAGCCCAATCTAACCATTTGCTTGGCGCTAAAAGAATCGTTTGAAGAACTTGAAAGGATAAATTGTAGTCCAAAATCTTCGGCAAACTCTTTAAGAACTTGAGTGAAGTCAAAGAATTATTGATCTATTTTATATTTTTCAAAATTCTTAAGATTTTCTGTTTTCTTTTGGGGTTTTGTTTGGATCATTCCGATCTTTATTCGTAACTTTATTATGATGCACACAACATTTTGGTCGATAGGTTCCATGTCGTTCTTCAGGTGCCAATTAAATATCTCGGGGAATCTCACCGTTAGAAATGAAAACCATCCTTAAATTACAAACTGGATCATTCATTTGATCAATGACTAATGACTGTTTTTTTTTTCCTGTGAACTAATAGCATTTTGATCAAAAAAGATTAAATAGATCCACCAAAACATAGGAGATTGCTTTTATCCAAAAAACAATTTTCCTCAAAGTACAAATAATACCAGTTAAAAAAAAACCTTCAGAAAAATTTAAAAAAATAAATAAATAAGTGGTGTGTGTCATCATCATCGGCTATCACTTGTGGTCGAGTATGATTGTCCTCCTTTCGGGTGTGTATACAGGGTGTCTCAAACTTTTACTCGTTCTTTGAATTCTTTGTTTTATTGCATTGCATTTTGTGTTTAAGTGTGTTTTTATTCATACAGATACAATCACAAGGAGTCAAATCAATTTATGTGAATCATGTATGCAGCGAAGGTGGAGCATTGGTAAAAGCTTTGACTCTGCAATCGCAGTATGCGAGTTCAAATCTCAGTCAAAACCATTACATTCTCTTTTAGCTGCTAGAGCAGACGGGCCTGTTAAATCGGGAGAGTAATTCATTTCTATGAAGGTCAAAAATCTAAAAAAGGTCAGGTATACAGAGAACATAAAAATGGTCTTGTGTCCAACTTGGATTGGTGTTCGACCCCGTAAATATATGTTTTAGAAGTGATTACCTAATTTTATTTAGATTTTTCAAATGGCTTCATTGATTATTTCAGGTTCGCAAATGTTCAAACTGCTCTCCATTCTGGTTCTTGTTGTGGACAAGAAGTTAAAGAGCTTAGCAACAGCCCTTTTATTTTTTTTATTTTTTTTTATTTTCTAAGTTCTTTCTTGTTCACATTCTTTGAAGTCTTTCTTTCTTCTTTTCTACATTTTCTTCTTCAAACAGGAATCTCCCAACTACTTTATTGATATCCAATTTATTTGTTTCGTTTCAATTGTTTGTTTTAAGACATATCAACTTTTTAGGTCATTTAATTGCGAGAACAATCATTGTATACACACGTCAGAAATTAAGTACAGTTTTTTTTTTCCTTTTTTTTTTGGTGGAGAACATTCTGTATATCAAGACATGAAACAATTTTTGAATAATCCAACTAATACCAATAATTATGCCAACAAATAATACCAATTGCCAATTCTTATCTGGGAAATTCAGAAAATAAACAAAACGTTGTTTGCATAACAAATTAAGATAAGAACAAAAAACCGAATAATCAAAATAGTACTGTCAAAACCTCACCTGAGAAATTCATATAAATAAAGAAACGTTGTTTATATTGCAATTAAGATGATAATACATGTCTGCGTGATCTCAATAATACTAATAGTCGAGGCTCATCTTAGAAATTTAGACAAAATTCTTCATTTTTGGTTGTGAAATCAATGATTGATTGGCTGTACAGCTGATCGATTGCAGCAAGCGTTCAAGCGTAACATTCGGATAAAGGCGTTTCTAAATTTCGGAACTTTCCATCCATAAATGACTGGGTTGACGGCAGAATTGAGAAGTTGGATGATAATTGAAAATCGAATCAGGACTTCGTTAGCGTCAGGACTACTAAACACTTGTACAACGGCAAGTATACAGGCGGGAAAATTCAGGATGCCGAACAGGATGGTAATGCAACATAATTTGTAGGTGAAGCTAATATCGTCTGGCCGATGACCAGTGACGGAGACAGCCGAGTGTCGAGCGTAATAAAAAATGCGAGCGTAGAAGTAGAGCGTTAGTAGTAAGGGAGAGAAGAGTAACGAAAGTGGAACCATGAGCAGAGCGGAAATAGTGGCGTTGCCCCGTAGAAACACGCAGGCGCGGGTCTTGTTGTCGTAGGTGACATTCAGAGCACCAGTCCACATGACGGCCATGAAGGAGGCGCCGAATGCCAGGCACCAGACAGTGGACAAGATCAGAAAGACGTTCCGTTTCGTGAATGTGTTCTCGTACTGCGACCGGGTCTTCATGGTCAGCACGAAGCGATTGTAGGATATGGCGGCGAGTGTGTTGATGGACGTGTAGACGAACGTTGCCTGCGCCACTACGGTTACGTGGCACAGTCCGAACGGTTGGCGGGCGAACATCATCATTGTTCGCAACGGGATGACGAACAAGCAGAGGATCAGATCGGCCACAGCTAGATTGCACACAAACGACTTGGCTTTTGTACGGAGGTCATCGTAAAGGAAAATGGCTAGAATGACCAAGGAATTACTAAATGTCCCCACGGCCGATATAAGCCCGAGAAGCGTGACTTGTAGTGCTACAGTCCAACAACGAGCAAAATCACAAGTGTTGCTTGAACTAGGTTCTTCTACGGTTATGTTTTCCATTCAATTTGCTTCGGTATTTTCATTAAACAAGCATAACAAACAAACAACTGTTTTTTCTCTCTATGACTTCAAGTTTAATCTATGCTAATGAATCAATAGCCAAAAAGTTTTTATTTTATGGGGGATTGTAAAACACATTTCCTTTGTGTGACTAAACAAAACCTTTTGTATACGAAAGATGATTTAAATACAAAACGAATTTCATAATATCAAAAAATTTTCTATCAACTATAATATTTTTTAGGTTGGTTAGTTGGCTGGCTGGTTTGTAGGTTGGTTGGTTGGTTGGTTTGTTTGTAGGTTGGTTGGTTGGTTTGTTTGTAGGTTGGTTGGTTGGTTTGTTTGTAGGTTGGTTGGTTGGTTTGGTTGGTTCGTTGGTTCGTTCTTTCGTTTATTTGTTAGTTGATTGTTTGGCTAGTGTGTTGGTTGGTTTAAATGATTAATTAAATTAATAACCCAGCAGTTTTTTTTTTCTTTTTTAATTTGATTTTCCTTTCCTCGAGCACACAGAAAAATATAGACTCATACAATCACATATGTATATATATTCAGACACGCTTCATTAAAATAAAAAATATCTAATTTTTATTTTAAATATTTCTAATTCAATTTTTGTCTTGTTTTCTTACAAGAAACTTAGTTGCGGGGTTGAGATTCTTAATATAATCTCCAGTCCTCTTCCTACTGAAACGTGTCTGAATAAGGATATTCTGCCTAAGTATATTAAACTTTAAAAATATATATGCGTGTGTATGTATATATATGTGCACATGCATTCATGTATTTATGTATATTTGAATGTTTGTTTGAAAAGTAGATTTTTACAAAAATAATAGTGTTTTTGTTGTTTTTTGACTTATCATAACTGTCTTGTTGGTCGATTGACTTGGAATATTTGTCTATTTTAAATTTAGTTTCAACACATATTATTTATTTACTTGCTATTGATAAATTCTATGTTTCAATTTTTCCATAAAAAGTTAAATATTGAATCATTGATTTTGGGTCATGTGTTATGAACAAGCTCCATTACAAGCTTTGAGTATATAAAAATATTAGTCTTTAAGATATATTTTATTATTTCTATTATTGCTAATATTACTATTATTATTATTATTATTATTATTGTTGTTGTTGTCGTTTCATAAGATTGATTCTGCCATCAATCTTATTTTTAAGTATTTTTATAATCCTTTGTAATAGTATTTGTATCTCTTTCAATAATATAACTATAATTACTTTTATCTCTTGTATTATTATATTTATTGTTGCTGTTATTATTATTAGTAGAAGTAGTACCTTCCTATTTTCATCAACGAGTTATTATTATTACTTTATGATTATTATATCATTATCCGTCTAAAGTGGATAGGTTTTTATCTTGTCTATGTTAAAAGTCAAACCTGACGCTGGATAATGTTAAAATGGTAGTTTGATTTTTTTTAGTGTTTCCAGTCACCTAGAGTGTCTTATACTCGACCCAAGCGGAAGGGGCAGGCGCGCGTCTCGTTTGTTACTGTTTAAACCTCATCAAGTCTATTGATAAAGAATGAAACGACATAGTTTGTAAAAAAAAGAATCGGTCAGTTGGTTCTCAATAACTGAAGAGACATTTAACTCGAATCTAGATTGATCTCTTGAAGGTATTGATTTTAAACAATAAAATTTGCTGACATTGAGTTCCTGTATACGTAGCTAATAGCGTTTTCACGCCTGGGACAAACCGTCTTTCTTTTTATTCCTATCTGAATTACAGCCTTTTTTAATGTTCTACATTATCATCACAATGATTGACAGAAACAGCAGTAATATATTTATGCTATGATTATTATTATCAATTAATTATTATTTAAACAATAATTAATCTACAATTAATCAATATTTAATTAATAAATCATTTATTATTTATGATAATTAATTAATTATTAATTAGCTAATAATTAATTATTATTATTACTATGTATACTATAAGTTATACTTATAGTATTATCACTGCTTTAACTATTATTAGAGTTTATATTAATAATTTTACAGCTATTATTCAATTTCTGTATATATACTTATAGTATTATTATTACTATAATTATTAATAGCATTTAAATTTTAGGTTTAAAATTATTATTATTATTATTATTATTATTATTATTATTATTATTATTCATTTTCTGTATATCTACTCATAGAATTATCACGAAATTATCATTAGTGATTTTATGATTATGATTATTATTATTCCATTTCTGTATATACACTTATAAAATTATTACGAGTGTGATTATTATTAGTATTTATATTATTGATTTTAAAAATATGACTACTTTTATTAAATTTTTATATGTCAATTCATAGAATTATTTTGAGTGTTTATATTATTCTTGGTATAATTATCATGATTATTATTCAAATTCTGAAATCTGCTCAACAACAGCAACATCAACAGCAGAAATAGTATTATTATTAGTTGTTGTGGTAATAGTAGTATTTCCTATAGTTAAATCCTCTTGATGATAATTGAAATTGTTTTGTTCTATTCTCGTTAGTCTGTAACGCAGATAATACATGCGTGCTAAACATAAGCGAAGTTATTCATTCAGAGAAAATTTAAATGATTAAATACATCATCATTAACATTATTAATACATCTAAATACTGAATGATTTGTAACTCTACGATTAAATAAACGCTTAGGAAAAAGATGCTATATTACAATGTGCTGAAACGCGTTAAAAATTCATTAATGGCACACAGAAAAGCGGTAAAATTTCCAAAAGTCTCGTGAGACTTTGTGTGCTTTTCTCGCCTGTTATTCGGAGTAATATTCTGAGATGTGCGTAGATGACAACGAAAGTTTGCAAAAATTTTGTATTCTGCAAGTTTTTCAGTTCTATTTTTGAGGTCCCTCAGAAGTTACTATTTTTATATTCAGGGTCTCTCAAGGGTCCCTGGTCTGAATTTTAGTTTCCTTCCAGGATTTGTAAGTTGATTTTAGGAGGTTCTTTTATTGTTGTTTTTCTTTTTCTTTTTGGGTTTTTTTATTATTGTTTGTAAGTTTTTTTTTATATTAACTGTTGCTTTCAATGCCTTTGAACTTTCTAATTTTAAAGGGTTTAATCTTCCTCGACGTCTTTTAACTTATTTTAACTGTTTTTTAAACGGCCGTAGTCTTGATTTAAATGATCCAACCACGTCTTTTATCTCGATTTTAATGTCCTTGAAGGCTCCTTGTCAGACTGCAAGGAACAGTATATATCTATATATTATAGAAATATAATATGGTTAATCTCACTTTTTATTACATTCGGAAAAAGTGAAAACGATGTTGAATACAGAAAGCAATCTTTAAATTTATATAAATTATCTATCATTATTATGTAATCTTACAACAATTACCGAGAATTTGCACGCCCAGCCCACAGTGGTTTTTACGAATTATTATTATTATTATTACATTTATTATTATTATTATTATTATTATTATTATTATTATTATTATTATTATTATTATTATTGAATTGAAATAAAGATTTTTTTAAAAATTTATAACCACTAGTAATCCCAGATGCTTGGGTTAAAACAAGTCTCGGCAATTATGAACACACTTAAGCACAACTAGCATTCTTTAAAAGTACCGGCGCATAAACACAAAACAATCTAAATAAAACATTAGAAAGTGTGATAAACTTATTAGTATATATATATATATATGTTTATATAACAAAGGTTTAAGTGGAGGCGGAGGCACCGGGTAAAAGAGAGAACCAAACTCCTAACAATGATGACAGCAAAGACGCCAGAATCTTTGATTAAACTGCTTGAGTAGTATAATTTGAAATGATACAACTATTATTACTTGTATTACTATATTGAATAATAAGACATATAATAGGACTGCAATTGATGTTACAATTCCAGTTTTTCCTCTAGTCAAGTGTGACAAGTAAGAAAACAATGAGTTGTAAGAAAAACTTCTGTATTTGACTTATAAATAATAACTTTAAAAAATGATTGCGCTTTCTGTTGTAATTGTATAAATATTCTATTGATTATGCATTTGTATATTCACTACCAAAACTCGAGCTTTTATACAAATTATGTCTGTTTGTTATTTTAGCCCCCAAAGGACATCTAAGATCTTCACGAATAAAGAGACAAATAACATAAACCTGAAGAAATGTATCTGCGTGTATAGGCGCGTAGATTAATTGAATAACAAGCTAAAACATCTATATGTATGTATGTATGTATGTCTATGTGCTATTGTGTGTGTGTGAACGTTTGTAAGCGTATGTGCGTGTGTGTAAGAGTGTGTGGGTGTGTGTGCTTCTTCCTTAAAAAGTATCTAAAGATTTTTATATGTAAAAAAATCAGTCATATTCAATAGAATTAATTTTTGGAAGATTAATCTATTTTTTTTCGTTTTTTTTTTTTAGAATACTTTAGAGCGGATGAAATGCTATTTTAATATATATATATATATATATATATTATTGTTTCAGGCTGCAAATGTAGGGCATTGTTAAAATCTTGGAATCTGGAATCGTATTGCGCGAGTTCAAATCCCAGTCAAAACCATTACATTCACCTTTAGCTACCTCGGACAGATGGGGCTCGCTAACTCCAGAGAGCAACTCGTCTAGATGAAGGGCAACACTGAATGCAAATGCTCAGGTATATATAGCACGTAAAAATGACCTTGAGTCAAACTTCGGTTGGTGCTCGACCAAGTAAATATAATATTTTATTGTTTTGATTTTTTTTTTCGAATTTGGGAAGATTTTTTTTTCTTTTTTTTTTTTTGCTTTGGTTCTGTGGAAGTGTTTGTTTATTTTGTTTTTGGAGTTTTTTTTTTTTTAGCGTCTTATTTTGTTATCCTTTCAAAAGTTTTACCTTCGCTTTTTTGAATTTCCTATTCACGAGATTGGGATTATAAATTGAAAAGACAAGAGAATGTAAAAAAAAAAAAAAAAAGAAAATCCGTTTTTCCTTTTGGGTGAAGTGTTTTTTTTTTTTTTTTTTTTTTTTTTTGGGTGTTTTTTTT
>JAUZSX010336731.1:0-10752 GCA_034780655.1 Idiosepius hallami
TATATTGAACATTAAAAATCAGTCATTAATTTACATTATATTTATATATACAGTGTATCAACAAAGTGATTATGCCCCTCACTTAAGATATTTAAGTATATCTCTTCATGGGAAAACACTGACAAAATGACATTTTGACACAATGAAAAACAGCCAATCTGCAGCTTACATAACTGACATAATTTATTTTTCCCTCAAAATAATTTAAAATATGGCCATTAAAAGCTAAATCCCAGGCAACAAAAGTAAGGAAAAGTTGTCAATATTAACATACATCATGTCAACTATCAATATTTTATATGGCTACCTTCTTTCCAAATCTTCCTTTACTCTCTTTGGTATGGAGTTCACCAGAGTTTCACTGGTAAGCACTTGAATACTTTTCCACTCCTCCATAATGATGGCGAGGAGCTTGAGACTTTTGACACCTCCATCTTCTGCTTGAGGATCCTTAAAAGATGTTCTATTGGGTTCAAGTCAGGAGACATGTGTGGCAGTCTCTTTACCCTCAGTCTCTACAGTAAAGCAGTGGCTCTCTTTAAAGTGTATTTGCATATCATTATCATGCTGAAACATTGCTCTGTGACACAGTTTCACGAGGGAGGTCATCATGCTCTGCTGCAATATTTCACGGTAAATCTTCATGTTTCCCTTAATGAAATGTTACTCTTCAATATCTGAAGCACTCATACAACCCCAGACTATTTCATTCCCACTAACAAGCTTGACTGTTGGTATGGTAGACTTATCTTTTTACTTTTCACTTGGTTGCTGCCACATATGCTTAAGGCAATTGGAACCAACCAAATAAGTTTTCATTTCATCGTGCAATAAGACATGGTTTCAGTAGTCTATCGGCTTTGTTGACATTTCTTTAGTAAACTGTTTGCAGGCTTTTTTGCGTATTGCTTTCAGATGAGGTTTCCTTCAGATGGGACAGCTATGCACACAAATTTGATGTAATATGCAGTATATGGTTTAACAAGTTGACCCTTAACCTCTTTAATCTCTGCAGCAATGCTAACTGCACTACTATGCCTATCTTTCAAAGAGAGTATTTCGATGTGATGCTCAATACATGGGCTCAACTTCTTTGGACGACCTAAAATAGGCAAATTCTAAGGAGACCCTGCTCTTTTAAAATGCTAGATAATCTTAGCCATAGTATTTCAGCTCAATTTCAGGGTGTTGGCAATCTTCTTGTATACTTGTAGCACTACATGAAAATGGCCACATTTTCATTTTGTGCAACAATAGATTTTTTCTTTGCTATGTGGTACCATGCTCTGACCTTCAGGGCTGGTAAGAAAGAGAGAGTGAGAACTGCACTACAAATTTGAATACAGCTGCTCCTTATGAACACATAGTCACACAAATGAATCACCTGACATTTTTGGAGGGAAAATGAAAAGCAGTACTGAATTTGGACATTTAGATGTGTAGTTTCGTACTTTTGTTGCCTTGGATTTAGCTTTTAATGGCTATATTTTTACTTATTTTTTGAGTTAATGAATTGAGTCAGTTATATATGCTGCAGAAAGACTTCATTTCATTGTGTCAAAATTTCATTTTATCAGTGTTTTCTTATGAAGAAATATACTAAAATATCTGCAGAAATGTGAATGGTTTACTCACATTTGTGATACTCTGTAAGTCAATATAAACCTGTGTCTAAAGAAGCTGCAATTTTTTACACTAAAATTTAAAAAAATGATAAATGAATGAAAGAATAAAATTTCAAATAGAATATCATTCAGTTTTATTTACTATCTTTACTCAACAGATGAAGCAATGGTTATAACAACATACAAAAATATTTAAAATGCAGTTCATGTAAAGTTGGTCTTGATGAATAAAATATGAAACGGGTTTGAACAAAGGCTTAATGCTTCCACATATGCATACTTATATAAATACATACAAGAAAAAACACATACATACATACATGTGAACAAAAACAGTAATTATAGTTTGTCGTTTTGTTCTAAATGAAAAATTTATGCATTATTTCTTTTTTTCAGAAAAAAATTTTAGAAAAAGAGAGAAATCAAAAGCTGTTTTGACACATTCTTTACAATGATGGACATTTTGTTTTCTGTTTTGTAAATATTAGAAACTTTGTTTTGTAGTTTTGTCAGGTTGACATTTCAAAGGCATTGTTGATCTTTGATTAAAGTTCTTCTGCTAAGGAACTCTATCCAAACAATGATATTTTCTTTGTTACCATGTTAACAGAAATGACAAGTGAAATTTGTGTTAAAGACTTTTGTTGTCAAGAAAATGGTCTTTGAAATAAAAAAAGAAAACCTTTTGCAAAACCATAAACATAATCTGTCTTGTATGACTAACCCTTCTTGTTGAAAGTAGGAATCAGAAATTAATGGAGAGAGAAATAGCTTTTCTTTATTATTCATATCAAACCAAAAAAAGAAATCTTTATTTCAAAATATGAAAAAATGACCAGCAAAACACACATGCACACAAACGCACACACACAGATATATATGTATATATATTAGTTAATTATAGACATGTAGTCACCCGGAGTCGGCAACAGATTGTAATCCAAAAAGTTACCCAAATAATTAATTGTTAGCATTAATCAGAAAATCATCATAAAATCAAAGGCTCCAGTATGTTGAGAGGGAGCAACTTGTCTTTTTAGGGTAAAGGGGCCGCAAGGCGTATTCTGCGATGGGGCCGCTGGGTGGGTAAGCACGGCACTGAATGGCATATAAATGTACAAAGAATTGATATTGATTTTACTTATATTAAATTGTCTTTAATATAAAAAATCATGTTGCAATAGTATATAAATTAGAAACGATTTTTTGACTTGTAACCATATCCACAAAGGAAAAAAATATTTGAACTTTCATTGATGCCATTTTGATATAAATTCCATATTATTTCAAAATTAAACAAAAAATAATATGCAATCTGCTATTCATTTTCTATCCAAGTAATCTTTGTAAGGGATGCAAACACTGGTTTCAAATCTCAGCCTCAGCAGTTTGTTTATCAAAACAAACTTTGAAAAAAGAAAAAAAACAACAATTTCAAGAATGATTGCTAAAATGCCATGGTACTTCTTGACAAAGAGCACATAAATATGACCTTGTGTCAACTTTGTTTCTATGCTCGACAGGCTAAATGATTACAAAATAATAATCTAAATATGTAAACAGTAATTCATTAAAAATGGATGAATATAATAAAATCACTTTTGAAACTTTTAAAGTCGCCATTTAAGAATGAAAAGAACTAAAAGTAATTCTGATTAATTTAGTTTATATCAACTCTAACTCGTTTAATTTAAACAGTCTCATTAGAGAACCCTTTACATTAGGTTTATAGCCACAAAACATGTTAGTGGAACTGAAGTCTATAGATAAACTGGCCTGAGTAAAACCTGCAGAGTTGTGCAAAAATCTCAAGATGATTTAGCTAAATAGGTGTTCAGAATGTAATAAACAAAGGTTACATAATTGAGCACTCTGTTCTACAACCAAATACTTTATAAGAAAATATTATACAAAGGTCATTTTAAAAGTAATATATTATATTTCTAAATTCCACATGGATAGATCAAGGGGGATTACATTGATTTGATGACTGAACTTCTGCATTCCTGATCTGAAAGTTTCATCTCTCTGCTACAGATATTGATGGTGTGATACTCTAAGAAAGCAATTTCTGCATGGATGCACAGAGATGTGTCATTGAATTCTTCTATGCAGAAAAATTAAACTGATCAACATTCACCAGCTCCTGTTGTGCATTTACAAAGCTGATGCAGTTGATGACAGTGCAGTTTGTCGATTTCAGAGTGGCAACAGAGAGGTGAGGGACAAAGCTATATCAAATATGAAAATAGACCAGCTCATTCATCACTGGTAAAAAGGCATTGGGCATGGTGTTGACTATGTAGAAAATAAATTCTGAAGCACAATAGGTTGTTTGTTTAAATGGTATCACTCTGGTTTTTGTAGCTCTTCTACTTAAAAAAAAGATATATTCCTATATAAATATTATATTGTTGGATATTGTGCATTCAACACATACAAAAATACTGATGAGTAATAATAATGTTTAGCATATCTTGTGACAACAACTAATGAACCTTAGTTACTTCACTATTTTAAAAATGAATTAGGTTAAGATCTACAATCTTCTAAATTTATAGAACTGTTAGAGAATTATTTCCCCACTGACAATTAAAGTAGGAAGAAAAGAACACCACAAAAGAGAGAGAGAGACAGATAGGCAGAGACAGAAGATCAATAAATCAATATCATTTTATATTCAAGAAGAATATGTTTGGATTATAAAAAGAAAATCAACTACAAAAAAAAATATTCTCTTATTAATTTTTTTTATGTTTTTAAGCAGACCCTGAGAAAATAGTGCATATATAACTCGTCCTGGAAAACAAATATCAAGACATGTATTGACAAAAGATTTATTAGTTGATAAGAAAATTTCTGTTCTAATTTTTAAGCCCAAAATTTATTTATAATCTATTTTCAATTCCTAAAAAAGTTAACTTTTTGAATAAAAAGAAAAATAGAAAAGGTTTTTGTTTTTCAAATGTATTTTTCATGGTTTGTTCACTTCCAGATAATCCCAAAAATGAAAAGTAGTTTTGAAAAGTACTTTTAAATGTTTCTTGTTTTTAATTTCAAATTTTAAAGTCAAACCAAATAAAAATTTCTCCACCTCCCCCGCCACGAAAAATTTCTCCACCTTCCCCACCACAAAAAAAGCCTGAGAGATACGAGTTATCATTTATCATTCATTAGCGGTCAATCGTGGACTGTCCTCCATTTAGGTCCTTGTGGATCCTTTCGGGAGGATGCCTGTGCGTGATGTCTGTTTAACGTGGGGAGACTGATTTACCTGCAGTCACCACATGGACCCTTGGCAAAGGATAGCATTGTTCCAATGGCATGGATAACCACGACAACTGGAGGCGATCCTCTGTTGTAGGCTTTATCCACCTTCAGTGCCGTTGTGTCATTGTAGACATCATCCGCCACATCCATCGTTAAGGTCTTGCACTATTTAATCCATAGCTGGAGCAAAGAAGGGGCTTTATACCTTTTCCCAACGATATTAGTCAACATGTTAATGTAGACGGAACAACTTGGATTCGAACCCGCGTGGTACAGTTCTGAAGTCCAATTGTCTATCCACTGAGCCACATCGACCGCTCTAATACGAGCTATACAAGCTAATTGATTATCAAGATTGTGTGTTCAGATTCAGTGAATCACAACAATGATTAACCATTAATGAATGACACATCAAATAAATGAAGGAATTTTTTTTCTAAGTCATAAAATAGAATTTTTAGAGGTTTTTTTTTTAACAAATTATAAAAATAGTGTTGTTTAGATAAAATGAAGAAATTATTTTAAATGTTATTTATTGCAATATCTAAAGAAAATCAATTACCATTAAAAGAAAAGAAAGATTATTGATCTCTCTAGTTAGGGATTACATTAGCATGTCCACTAATTGAGATGAAGGTAAAAAGGGTTATATACATAAAACTATTGATTCTTAAAATGATAATGAATTTAAAATCAAATAAAAGAATATCTGAATAAGAAATAAATGATTTCTATTCTCAATGTTATCATTATAATGATCCAGGCTACACAACATCACTGACGACACCTTTGAGCGCCAGATTTTTTTTTTTTTTTTTTTTTTTTTTTTAAAGGTGCATATGTTTGAAATTATTATTATTTCCAATAATTTCTAATGCCATGACTTTTAGTTCTTTCCACATATTGTTTAGACTCAAAAAAATTCATGTTAAACCTGTGGACTTTCTTGGGACCATAATATAACAATAAAGATATAAATAGAAATCAAGGAAGTTTGAATCATATTAAATGAAACATTTTCATAAGAAATAGATTAGAATTGACAAATCCTAAATCATGCCATTGGAAGATAAAAATAATTTCAAACAATATCCTTTTGAAATATCTTTCTACATTGCAGACTTCTGCAAAGCACAAATTATTTTACAAAAAATAGGCAGAAGGATTCATTACTTGCCTTTCCTGTTGAACATATTGAATGGTTGAAATTTGGAGAAACTTTCATTTTTACAGATTAAATAAATAATTATTTTCAATTACTTTTAGATATCTTATATTAGTTCTGTTCTTTTTAGAAAATCAAATAAATTATTGTGTTGAAAAAATTTCATAATGAAAATATCAAACACATGTAATAAAATCAGTCTTGAGCAGAAATAAATTGAATCCAAACTGTGTTTATTGTATTTATACATACATTTGATCTTATAGACAAAAATGTATGTTTGTTTACTTATTACTGACTGCTAATCTAAAAATTACTTCATATATTGTTTTAAAATGTTGCCAAATTAATAAAATATGAACGTGTTTTTATATACATAATATAAAAAATATTACAATAATAAAAAAATAATTTTTTCTGAAAAATGATTAGAAGAAAATGAAAGAGACAGAGTTTAGTGTTCATTTTGTTCATTTGTTGGCTTACAGTTTTTACTTCCATTTAAAAAAAAAAAATACTTTACTCAATGTTAGAAAATTTAATATCAAAACAAGATTGAAGAAAATGTTTTCCCTAAAACAATTTTTCCTAAGAATTCTTGGGAAATAATGAAAGCAATAGGCAGAGAGTTTCTCAGCACTTTCTACAATTACACAAGTTTGGAAAGACACTTCTTCTCTACTCAAATTTTTCTTCATTTTTCCAATCAGGCTTTAATTAGTTTTTGATATATCATATCTAGAAAAAGATTAACTTATTTTACGTGTCCATCATATCATAGAGGTAATATAATAATAAATTAACTTCTGTATCTATTCATATTACTATTATTTTCTTCTTCTCTCTCTTGATACACATAAAATCAACCAAGATTGCTTTACAGGTCAGTTTATTTTTGTAGCAAGCCACATTTGAAGTGAACAAGCACTTAAACACACAAGCATCAGTGTACATGTGATGATTAAATAAACAGATAAATAGATAGAGAGATAGATAATAAAAGAAATCTAATTTCCCGAAATCTCTTCTTTGCTAAAAGAAAATATATTGGTGGGATGATAAAAATAAAAGCTGCTCAATGATACACACCTACACCCAAAACAAATTGGAATTGCAACCCCCACAACCAATACACACAACTGAAGGTAGTGATAACAAAACTAAAAACTGATCAATATATTGATTGGGTATTAACAGAAAATTCTATATTTTATAGCATATCGCCCTTTTGTAGCGGCATTTCTTTAGGAATAGCTTTCAACGCTCAGTGCTACCCAACCAAGGCTTGTATTTCAGATGAATTAACAAAAATCATTTTGAAGAAGAAAGAAACAAAAAAAAACTAAAAATAAATGCATAAATTTTAGTGCATTCTATTTTCATTATGATCTGATCTCCAAAAATATTTAGCATTTTTTTTTAACATATTTGTTCAAATAACATGACTAATTACTAGTGTTATAGCAAGATATTAGTTTTATCCACATTAATCAAGCTCAGTTAGCTTTTAATTTGGCTCTTTTTTATATGCATATATAAACTATTTTGTCATTTAATGGAGAGAAGAATAATTTTTTTATAAACAGCTTGTTAGTAAAACAGTAGTTTTATTGATTAAGTTTCTACTTGGATGAAATAAGAAGATTCATACTTTCCCCATGTCTATCAGCCTGAAAGTGAATGCAGTTGTATGATTGGCATTTGAAGTTGTGTTATAGAAATGCAAAGTTTGAGCTCTGAGCTGTTCACCAATAGGGACTTCCTTTGCTGACAGTCAAGTGAATCTTTTTGTTGAATATAAATCTAAAAGTATTACTGGTTTTAACTAATGATGATCACTTAATATTGATTTTTGTACTATTCAAATACTTTTAGAACTCTTTAAAAATATTCATAACTTGCCAGATTATTTATTAAAAGTGTTAGAAATTATAAAAGTTCATAGTTTGTTGCCATTGAGAATTTTCTTTATTTTAAAAACATGTAAATAATTAATCAGAAAATTAAATATGTTTATTACAACAGACTTTAATTAATTAATAATCATCAATCTAAATATATTACATACATAAATCACATGTGTACATGTAATACATATTGTTGAAGTAACAGGATTATGTGATTTGGATACTTGCATGAGTTACAAAGGTTTAAGAGCTATGAAGACAGAATTAGTAGCCATTAAAACAAGAAAGCTTTTGTGGTTCAGAATTTATTTTTCTAAATCATCCCCACCATTATCAATGCAGTTTTTTCAATAATGAATGAGGTGCTACATTTATGTGTTCAGAGCATGCTTTGTCATTCACATTTGCCATCAGTATGTGCAAAAGATGAAACTTTCAGGCCAGTCATTAAAGCTTCTCCAACCATCTTCCTGCGTTTAGCTTTATACTCATCTATTTTTTGCTTTAAAATCTATTTTTCAGGATATCTGATGTGAAAGAAAACAAAACTTATGGTTTTACAATGTTCGTATTATCATTATGGGCACAAGTTTCTTATAATCAGAAAGACTGAATGAAGAAATTTATTGACCAAAGAAAGAAGAACAGTGAAAATCCAATATCATATCTAATAAAACACTGATTCAAGTAGTGAACTGGCCTTAAACCAATATTTCGATAATCAGAAAAACAGCAGCAAATATTAGAGAGACAGAAATGATGAGAATTTATGAAGGACATAGAGATTGTCATTGAAAATACAAGAAAGAGATCCTGCTTTAGAAGTTGAATAGCTTTGCTTGTCTATAAAGTAAATCAAAGATAGTAAATTCAAATAAATCATTCTTTAAAATTAAAATAGAACCACAAATTCATAAAAACTAAAGTGAATGCATAATAATATTTTTTCACAAAATCTTGAGTTCTTGAAAATAAATCAGGATTTTTATCAAAACTTACCAAGTATAGTTGTTTAAAACAAAATATCTGTCTCTAAACAAAAAATTTACTACAAAAATAACTCTTAAAATCAAAAACTATACAGAATATAATTATTTGTTAATTAACTTGGTTTTAAACACAAAAGACACAAATCAAAAACTGCAATTGCGGTGAAAATTTAAAGATTATATGTATTGGTCCATTAAATGTATTGATCTGTTATGCGTATTGATCTGTATATTCATTTTCGGGGACTGTTGTCTTCATCCTTATGGTTGTTATTTTACCAACTATTCCTTTGGTCTTTATCAGGAAACAGGAGAAGAATATTGAGTCAAAGCAATTACTGTCCTTCATAGTTGTTGTCTCAACATATTTTGGTCAACAAATACTCCGGTTTTATTGGTTAGGATTGAAACTCCTATCTTCAGACAATAGTCACTTGAAACTTTTGAACTTTTTTCATATCTGGTCTTCTATTGTCAGGGTTATATGGAATGGTAATTGTTTGTGGTAAAACAACTATAAAGATGAGGAGAGCAAAAAAGTCTACAAAAATCAATAAACAATTAATGAACCTTTATTTTAAGATTGAAATGAAAAAAAAAAAGACTTGAACTCTTTTGTCAGCCAAATTTTGGACCAAAATAGGTTAAAATGATTTTCCCAAACCTCTACATTTCATATATCAAATGTCGAGTCTGTAGACCAAAAACTGATGGAGTAATCTGATATTGAAATGTACACACACACACACACACACACACACAGACAGACAGACAGACATTTTCAACTTTAAATATGTCAAGATGAATCTCAAATTTTAAAATTATGATAAATTCCAAAGGATTGTCTTAAACAATACCAAAAATAAATATATTTTTGGTATTGTTTAAGACAATCCTTTGGAATAAGGTTGATATGTCATTGATTAAATAAATCCAATGAAAGTTCTGTACACTTAAGGGTCATGACCCTAATGAGTGAGTCAAC
Organism: Idiosepius hallami; assembly: GCA_034780655.1. Classification (NCBI taxonomy): domain Eukaryota; kingdom Metazoa; phylum Mollusca; class Cephalopoda; family Idiosepiidae; genus Idiosepius; species Idiosepius hallami. Next base: position 9,942 of record JAUZSX010336731.1, read on the forward strand.
TTTTATATTCTCTTTGTCTTAGTTTCCAAATTGACATCTACTTTCAAACGATTGTGTCTCTAACTTTGTTTTTTCAAGTTTTTTTCTTTCCTTTTTGATTTATTTTTAATCCTTTGATGTTTCTTTCGGTCTTTTTTTTTGTTTTTTTTTAATATTATACTTTCTTTCCATTTCCATATTCTCTTTTTCTCATCTATTTGTTGTTGTTGTTCTTTTTTACTTTCTTTCTTTCTTCCTTTGGTTCAACATCTTCATTCCAACAAGCAAGGAAGTAACCAACCAACAGTGTTTTATAAAGATCAATAAATACAAATACTTAACTGAATGTCAAAGTCTCATTTGTTACCAAGCAACCTCTTAATTCTTTACAAGGCAGCCAGACAGCCACCTTGTGCTAGACACTTGCTGAGACATGATGCCAGTCTGTGAAAGACTCCAAAATAGTAAAAATCAAATCAACAACAGAGGCACTTTTGGAAATATATATAAAAAAAAACAAACATAAGTGCCATTATTAAAGTAACCAAAGCCAGGACAGGAAGAAACAATTCGATACAAAGATGTCTATCAGAAAGTTGGAAAGAATAAAGAAAAAAATAAATAAGCAGAAAATTTCTATTCTTTTTAATGAAACTTATTTAAATGAAAACAAAAAAATGCTGCCTATTTGCCATACACACACATACACACACATATATATAAATATTTATAAATTTATATAATATATATATATAATATATACAGGGTGTCCGTAAAGTTACTATACAGACACCCTGTAATATATTAACAGTACGTAAGATATTGTATTATA
>JAUZSX010336742.1:0-10752 GCA_034780655.1 Idiosepius hallami
ATATATTGTTCGGGGACTTTTCAACAGCAATTGGGTTAGGGTTTAGGGTTCGGCCAAATTTCTCCATTTGCTTGTTCTGCAAAAGCGCCCAAATATTTATATAAAAATAAATAAACAAATAGCTTGCAATCATTACAAAAAAAAAATGAAAATATATTTTTTAAAAAACAAAATACTTTGACTATAACTTATATATACATACATACACACACACACACACACACACACACACACATATATATATATATATTAGAAAACTTTTCACCTGGATTTTTAATTTAATTTAGGAAATCGAAACTAGGTATTAACCTTTTTTTTCCGTTTTGTTTTGATGAAATATTTTACAATATTTGAATTCTATTATTATAAAAAGCATCTTACCAATTTTCAGAAGTCGGTTGATTGTTTGAAATATTTATTTATTCATCGGAAATTTAATTAATATTAAAAAATAAATTTCGACTTCGAAAAATACATTTTCTTTTGTAGCTTATAGATGGGACACTTCTTTATTTAGCACCGATCTTTTAGCGGTGTTAATTAACGGTGTTCTCCTTTGAAAATATATCCTTTGATTGGAAGAATATTTTAATTAAATGGAGCATACTTTACTTACTCGCTGCCAAGTTTCAAGTCTCTACACAGGGCTGTGCTTAGGGCTCCTGCAGACCCCACAATTGAAGGGGTCCGTAAGCTCCCTAGGGGCCTCAAGGCTCTTTGGCTTCACATATCTTTAGTAATTCAAAATACATTCACAAAAACCAACCCTTACTACTGACTGCTCTTCCTAGCCCTTAATCAACACTTTAATGACGCACACAAAAACAAAACAAAAAAACCCTTTCTATTTTCCGCTTACTTTTTAGAATCCTTTGATTTTTTGGTCTGTTAAATTGTCATTTAAAAATTTTTTTCTCTTTCCTTATCAGTTATTTGTCGCTCAATTTTTCTTTCGTCCGCTTTATTTCAAATGGCTGCTTCATTTAAATTTTCGAATGTTTTATTTTATAGAATTAAACACTTGTTTGAAACAAAATATTAATTAAAAAATATTTCAAATATCTTTTAGAAAATATAATTTTAAACAAGTCCTTTTTTTTACTTTGAACAATTTTGCTCGAGTTTGAATTTAAAACATTTTGAAAATTGACGTATTTAAATTTAACTTTTTTTAATTTGGTTATTTTTTCATTGAATAAGTTTTATTCCAATTTCATTCAAAGAAAAAAATCTTAGTTTGTCGAATTGATTTTAAAAATGTTAAAAAAAAAACTTTGACTATACGCCGAATAATCGTCCCGGCGCCGCGGCGAACGGCCACGCCGAATCGTCCTGACGCCGAAAGGGCGACTCCGAATTGGCCACGCCGAATTTTACCAAACCCCCAAACAATAACATTATAAATGAACAACATCTGTATTGACATTCGATTATTGCCGATTTATGTTCTTCCACTCTAGATGTAGGCCACACAATGAAAAATAGTGATGATGTAAACCTTTGGGCCCACAAATAGACTATTCAATAATTTGAAAAACGACGTTCGTTATTCCGGAAGCTATTTTTAGACTATAGGGAGGTGACTGCTACAAGACATAAAAGTTTTGGCGAAATTAATCTTAAAGAAAAACAAACACAAAAACAAACAATATTAACCTCTCAGAATTAATATTATATTATATTATTATATATATATATATATATTATTATTATTATATTAATTATTATATTTTTGTTCAAGAAGTGAGAATTTGCAATGTAAAGAAAGCGTTAGTAAAACTTTCAAAAAGGCCATGTTGTTGCTACTCATTCCTGTTTACATCATTGGTTTTAATGAATGCTTGTGTCAACCAGAATGAATAAGTCATACAAACAAGATCAATAATAGTTTTCATCAGAGTGGTGTTGTCGACGGTGTGTACTTATTTATTTGAAGAAGCTTATCAAAGGCAAAAAAGTCATCATTAGAACTCAAAGCTATGAATAAAAAATACAATTAAAATATGAAAATGATTATTGAATTAATACCATTTGTTTTAATTCTCTTAAATGAACTATATTTCTTAACAATCGCCATGTCCGGGATCATAAAAATAGATTTTTATACTTTGAGTATATAAATGTTTGCTCGTCTGGCCATCCGTATTATAAAAAGGTGACTGTTAATAGCAAAGACTCTCAACCAATGAAAAACGAGCATTTTCTCAAGATTACCATTTGTTATTTTAAGCTGAAGTAAGGCAAAACAATTTCTTCATGTTGTTCAGTTAATGTCAAAAACTCTTTCTTCGTAAATTAATTCTGCATTCTGTAATTCCACCCCAGAAGAATTATGCAGGCCCGGATCGTGTCCCCTCACGTATTGCGGATTTCAAAAGTTATAAGAACAATGATTGAAAAGCGCAGTCACTTAAGTTACCAAGCTTCGACTTTTCAATGTAATAAACCGACTTCTTCAGGTTCAGTAGCAGAAAAATTTTTAGTAAGTCATTTTTTTAATTATTTATTTATTCAATTTAATTTTATTTTCTGTGACAGTGGGACGTGTTTTAGGGTGCGAATTATTATTTTTAAACTTATTTTTGTTTAAACAGGCTTTTTTAAAAACTTTTTTTAAGCAAGAAAAAAAGTTTATAAAACTTGTTTTAAATTCAGTTGGTAATTATTATTATTAAAAATAACAAAATGAATTATGTTACCTAAAAATGAAAAATAACAGAATTGATTCCGATCTATCTATTTTCAAAATTCATAAGAAAAAAAAAAAGGAAACCCAGGAGTTTTTACGACGTTCAAAATAAATCAAGATCCTAAAGTCTGCATCATTTTTGACGTTTGGGGTTATCAAAAATATAAAATTCAAAATAACCAATTTTAATTCCCATTGAATTTAATTGAATTAGCGATTATGATTGAAAAAAGAACTTAATTTATTGATTTAATTATCAACGTGAATAATTAATTATTTGTTGCCCGCCCGGTTGTTCCTTTCCTCTTCCTTTGTTTTCAAGTAAATAGAATCAATTCAAATCAAAATAAACTTTGTTTTCCTTTTTTTTGTATCAAAGAAAGCGTTTTTTTTTATTTAAACGTTTATTATTATTATTAGGAATTAATTGTTGAAAAACATATTTTCAAACGAATAAGGTGTTAAAAAGTAAAATCCATTAAAGTTACATTTTTATACCCCCCCCCTGAAAAAAATTAATTAGTTTAGAAAATAATTTTCATCGTCAGCGCTAAAGATCGACCTGTCACTAATATAGAAATTAGAATGATTAAGAAATGAAACAATTTAATTCATAATATCCTCTGCAAATTAATTTTTCTCTGTTTAACCCTTTGAACATGGACTTATCAAAATTTCCAAGTCCAGTCCAAAAGTCCAGTCACTCTACTCAGAGTCGTCATAGAGGAACGAACATAAAGCCAAAACAATAGTGTGTTTTCTTTTGCCTTATGTTGTCAGGGCCGATATATCGGCCTCTAATGATCCATTAAGTATTAAAACCGAAAATAAAATCATGGATTTAATTTGTTTGTTTGTTTGCTCCTTGTGTGCTTCTTCTTCTTCCTTCTTTATTTTACTTAACCCTAAGAGGTCATCTCTTTCTCAATAAACCTAATACTTAAAAAAAAACTTATTATAAAATTAAATGAATTTGAAATTCTTTTCACATGATTTATTTCCATTTGTTAAAAAAGAAACCAAAAACAGAAATTTAAAAAAAAATCAAAACAAGATCTCTTTTTCGTTGATAGTCAACCATTTTTTTATGAAAATATATTTAATATTTTAATGTCATTTTGAAGAAAGATAATGGATTTTAATTATTTAAAAGGAAAATAATATATAATATCGGATAGATTTATTCAGCTAGCAAATAAAACCAAATAACTATGTGTTTTATTAATTAAATACAACCCAAACCCAAAACAGAAACACACACAAAAAAAAAACAATCCCTGATGAACAAACTAAACTGCCATTTTGTGCTATCGTCGTCCGCCGTTTCTGTCTTTTTCATCTGTTTATTTTTTATTCCATTTAATTCAACAAAAAAATAAACATTTATTAGGGGGGGATATTTATTGAGAAATTAAAATTTTTACAAATCTGTAAAACCTGTGTTTTTCAAGGGTTATCAAAAATACACACTAATTTGTTGCACTTGTGCTTCTTGTGCAGTGACTGCAGTGAGTGCAGAGTGCACCTGCATCAGGAGAGCAAGCACCCACCACCACTGTTAGTATTAATGGAGTTGCATCTTGCAGTTGCATTTTCAGTCTTCACTTATTTGTTAAATTTCATTGTCCGCCAAGTTAACACTCGCCTTTCAAATGTTGATTTTTAGGGCTATTCGGGTTTGCTTAGGGTTAGAAGAGAACGAAAAAGGGTTATGCTTGAGATTATCGTACAATCAAAAATTATCGGCATCAAATAACGTAAAAAGATTGATATCCCATAAAACCAAACAAACTAAAAGTTTAAAATCTTTTAAAAAATCAAGCAACAAATTTTACTATGTTTGTTTGTACTTGTGGTATGCGATGGCGGTGTTTTTTTTTTTTTGTGTGACTGTGGTGGTGATGGTGGTGGTTGGTGGTGGTGCGTGTGTGTGTGTGTGTGTGTTGAGACCAGAAAAAAACGCAAAAAAGCCAGAATAATATAAATATTTGTTTTATTTTTAAAGAGGGGTGCAAATTAATTACCTTTTTTTAATAATCTATCGAAATAATTGAAAATAAAACACTTTAAATGAGTTTTGCCATATTTTGTTCTTTTTTCCACTTAAACATTATAAAAGTCACATTTCAAACAAATTAAGTTTTCAATTTAAAAAAAATTAATTAATCCTTTCAACCCCAAAGGGCCGATATCGGCCTTAGTAACCAAAGGCAAAAAAAGACACGCTAACATTTCGACCCTAATATGTATTTTTTAATACAACATCTCTGAGTGACTACTTGGTAATATTGCTAATTCAGGGTCCAAAAGTGGAAGGTTAAATGTTGTTGTGTTTGTGTCTTCTTTTGCCTTAAGTCGCCAGGGTCGTTACATCGGTTTTTTAGGGTTTAAAAGCTTAAGAAATAGAAAATTATTCCAAATTGTAGATTTATTTGCAAGGCTGAACCAAATTGAAAAGTAGATAATAATTTAATAACAGAAAAAGTAATTGCGTAAAATTAAGAAAAAAGCCAAATTTAAGACCAAATCAATAAAAAAAAAAATAGTCAAAATATGAATCTTGAAGCCAAACTGCTGAAAAAAAAAGCTAGATTAGATTATTTAAATTTGGCCTTAACCTTGTATTTGTTTTTTTGTGCTTGCGTAAGCGTACACACACCAGCAGCAGACACGGACAGTCACCACCACCACCGCCCAGCCCAGCCCATGCCACCATTACTTCATACCGTTTGTTTACGAATTGATAGTAAGTAAAATATAGAAAATAATCAGCTACCAACTACTCCGTCCCTCACTCAATTCGACTCACTAGCCTTGACTGGGGAAACAACAGTAAATAGGTTAAACCAACCCAAGTGAAAAAGTAATCACAACTCAAAAACTTGATACAAGGTCACTCACTACCACGCTCGAGCGCATATTACGTAAAAATTAATTACGTCATAAAAAATCTAAATCTACTTGTTTTCAAGCAAGTTATCTTGCATAAATATTGCATGATACCTACGTATGGACTTTACTTACCTACCTATCCATCATGTTTGTGTGTGTGTGTTTCAGACTTTTCAATAATATGGCATCCAGAGTAAGAAGCACTCCCTGTGCAGTGCTTAGCCACTTAGCGGCCCCATCGCAGAATGAGCCTTGTTCGTGCGGCCCCTTTACTCTAAAAAAAAGCAAGTTACCCCTCCCCTCAACTTACTGAAGCCTTCGACTTTATATTATATTATTTACTTGGTGTGGTGACTGGTGAGAGCAGTAGCACCAACCAAGTTTATAGCCTTCGACTATATACACATAAATATACAAATATATATATATATATATATATTTTTTTTCCAATATTATATATATATTATATATTTATATTGGGAGAAAAAGGTGGAAAGAAAGATGGAATGGTAGATGTATAATTTCAGTTTGATAATGATTTTCTAATTAATCTTAACAATGAAATATTTTGGTAATTTTTTTTTGCATTACAATCTATATAGCCCAGGAGTCTTGCAACCCCTAGAGAAATGCGCCCCTCCCCCACCACAATTGCGGGGGGGTCTGCGAGGGCCTTATGCACGGCCTTGATGGCCTCCTGGATGTTACTTAACTTTCACAATACCGTTTACAACTTTAAGGCTATATGATGTGTTAGAGATAGTGGTGGAGTTATATTTTGGAGTTATAACTTCATTATCAAATTAATGGTCCTTTTCTGTGCCTGTCTCTATAAGGTCTGGTGTTCTTGTGGGTTTTTTTTAAATCTTCTGCTTTAAGTTAACCAATGTTTAAGGGTTATTCCTTGATTTAACTCTTTTACTGCTTCCTTTCATACCATTTGTTCTTCTTTTTCTTTATTTCAAATTTCAAAGATTCATTGCTACATTTTTACTTTTATTGTTTTAGGCTGTGGGCCCAAAGGTCTAGATTGCTCTGTTTTAGTCTGTGACCTACACTTTGGATAGGAGTGGGGGAGGCAAATGTTAGCCAATACTCCCCTGAACATAATACTATAAATTGGGGCCCTAAATGTCTAGATTTTTCATTCTGTGACCTACATTTGAGGTGGGAGTCAGGCGGGAAAGCCAACTAAAAGCCAGTACTCTCCTAAACATCATACTATAGATAGTGAACCCAAAGATCTAAAGTACTCTAAATTTTTATTCTGTGATCTACACTTAGGTTGAAAGAAAAAAAGACAATACTCCCCTGAACATCATACTATAGGTTACAGGATCAAAGGTTAAAGTTGCTTAAGATTTTTCATTCTGTCGCCTACATTTAAAAGTGCAAGGGAGAAAAAAGGCATATGGATGTCAATACTTCCTTAAACATCATACTCTTATAGCAACGACGTTCATTTGTTGTGTGAGGGGGAGTCCATTTGTGGTGTTGAAGTGTTGCTATTTATGTACATTAATAGTATGTAAGTTTTGCCGCTCGATATTCGCTAGGTTTGTTGTTTATTGTTGGTTGCATGTTAAAATCTGGTGTTGGTTGCGTTGGTCAGAAGGGAGATAAACAAATGCTGTGTTGCTCGTGTGCTTTCTTAGATGTTTGCTCATCAATGCCAAACTCAAAACTGTCTTGTTGGGTTTCAAATTTCGCTGTGAGAAAATCCCCCTCTGCCGTAAATATATCGGAAGTCTCGCTACTTGTCGTAAACTCTTGCCTCAAAAAAACCTTTCTGCTACACAAGTGCAGATATTGCACATTTGTGAGAATATAATAACAACACCAGCTTTAGATAAAACCTTCATTAATGCAATAAATATTGTCGAAGTGAATAAAAAAAAAACTGAAATGTAATTAATCAGGTTTTAGAACAAAGTTAAAAAAAGATTTCAGAATCCATATGAATTAATAAAGAGTGGAACCACAAATGATTTAATGCAAGCAAAAATCAACTTTTTTTTATTCTAATTGACACCAATTCTAAGGGGATAGACGAATATTTGGAATATTCCATTTTCATCCTAGGGGGTTAGTTGTACTCAGAGTGTGAAAAGAAAAATGTTTTTCATCTCTTGAATTTATTGTTGTCTAAAATTTACAAAAAGCAAAAAATATTTTGTCTTCATATTTCTAGACTGTTGTCCTCATCTTTGCAGTTGTTTCATATTAATTTCAGTTTAATTTTCTTCAGGTTGATTCACTGTGACCAAATAGGAATGTAGAGTCTTGTCTGGTCACGGTTAATGGTTAATACGCTTCAAGAAAGAGAATTAGTCAACCAAAACATAAAACGAAATAATATATAAATATAAATTATTATTTTTATTTTTGAGTTGAGGCATCATTATAAAGAAATTAACTGTTTCTTTCAGATTTCTGTCCTCATCTTGGTAATTTGATGTTTTTTGTTTTTTATTACACTACATTTCGGCCTAAAAACAAAAAAAAAAAGTTTTAGCAAGTCTCTTTTTTTTTCTATTCATTTTTGACAAAAATGATGAGTTTTAATTTCCCCATTTCATCAATCTTTACACTTAGTGGGGTGTTGGGGCAGCAAATTTGTTTTTCTGCTGTTTCTGTAGTAAACTTGGGTTTTTTTTTTTTACAAGAATGAGTCTCTAGGCATATGCTCAACCCCCAAGCAGAAGGACCTTTTTTGGGCTTTTCAAATTAGTGTTGCCCTTCACCTAGATGAGATACTCCCCGTAGTTAATGAGCCTCATCTGCCCGAGCCGGGTAAATGTAATGGTTTTAACTAAGATTTGAACTTGTGTAATATGATTCCAGAGTCCGAGCTTTTACCAATGCTCCACCTTGCCAGCTAATTTCCACATTACTGTTTTTCAAAGATTCAGAGCAACAATAACAATCTGACCTGTTTTGAAAATAGCAAAATTTGTCTGCCTTTCATTGAATTTTTGAACGGATTTTGGACTTTAAAATGTGTCTCATCATTCCAGTGAATAAAACTCAATCCAGATCATTTTTTTTTACTCCATTTTGTATATGAAGTATTCATCTCATCCTAAAATGAAATATTTAGATGAAAGTTTCTATGTCCAAATATGTGAGTGTTTTGTTTTTTTAAATAAATTTCTATCCTAATATTTTTGCTTGTTTTCTTCACTCTGTTTTCATTAGTAAATAATATACTTAACATGTGTAATTGTGTAGAGAAGCCAGTATAATTACTGGATTCAAAATGTTAAGTGTGGGTCTAACATAAAGAATGGTCAATTTATAGCATCTTTTAAGTTTCCATAAAATATAATGGAACAGAAATATGTTCAGGTCGTTAATGTTAGGTTTCATATATGAGTGAGAAGATTTTTAACATTCCTAAGTTGTTAGTAAAACAGGCAGCCTAGACAGTATTTGGTCAGATAAAGGGCAATTTGGCTAACAGTCAGTCTCGCAAATTTTCATACAAATATTTTGCTATTTTTAATAAAATTCATTCATTGGAACTGCAAGTTATCTTTTCATACTTATTAGATACATCCTAGGATGCACTGAAACCCTTCATCAGTGATGTTATTTTCATATTAATATATTTCTTTAGTAGAGCTGAGACAAGAATATTCTTTTTATGTAAGTATATTCTTTGTATAAAGAATATTCTTTAGCAAAAAGCATAAAGAATATTCTCTTAACAAAAAGCATACTCTTATTTAAAAAATAATATGCTTTTAACTTTTTAAAAATATGCTTTTAGTTAAAAGCATATTCTTAAACAAATAAAAATTATATGCTTTTAATAGAAAGAATATTCTTTAAAAAAAAAAAAAAAATTCCAGAGAAATAAAAGCATATACTTTTTTAAAAAATATATTCCCAAGAAAAAAAACCTATTCTAAAGCATATGCTTGAAGAATATTTCCAGTATATCAAGAGAATATAAAGAATATTTTAAAAAGAATATTGTCACAGCTCTATTCATTGGAATTAATAAATTTCATTATCTATCGGAATTCCAAGTTTTTTTTCTGTTTCATCCCATTTTTGTTTTAAGAGTTTGAAGCATTTACCAATCATGGCAGTCATTCATTTTGTGAATCAAGCCAGTCTTTGTTTGTTTGTGTTGTGTTTAATGGCATATTAACCTTTTTTAGCTTATTTTAATGCCGAGAACAATTACCTATGATAAACGTTTTTATTCACTCATAATTTTTTTTCAATAACAAAGTTGCACTATTTAATCCATAGCTGTATGGAAAATAGGGCTTTATAATACCTTTTATTAGTCGACATCTCAGCGTAGACGGAGCAACTTGGACTCGAACCGATGTACTACGGTTCCAAACTTCTATTGCCTATCCACTGAGCTACATCGACTGCCCAAACCAATCTTTAAGTAACCATGTTTTTTCTTTCTTTTTTTTTCCAGATTGTTGGTTTAGGGAACAATAAATCATCTTTGACTCGAAACAGTGTTGGATTACAAGTCCTTGATTGTCTGGCTGACCGACTAAATCTAGACTGGGTTGATGATGCTCATAATGTAGCAGGTCATGTGGCAACAAGTCATCTTGATGATGTTAGTCTCATTCTTCTCAAGCCACAAATGCCAATGATGGTCAATGGAACAAGTGTCTCAAAAGCAGGTGAATACAACAAAGAAATTCTTTTTTCTCTTTTTTTCTCTTTAGGGGGTTCTCAACCTTTTCTTACTCCTACACCCCCTAAAAAAAGAATATTATCTTTGGCATCTCATTCCCCTATGGTGATCAAGACTTTTTGGACCATAGTCAGTGTTGTTATTGTGTTTGCTTATTTGACATTCAAGTAACTAATTTTTCAAAGTACAGTTGAACGTCAGTTTTTCAACGTCCCATTTCTCTTACAAATTCATATTTAAACCAAAAAGAGAAGAAATTTTTGTATGAGTTTTGGAAGAAAATTTGGTTTTTGTCTTTGGAGATAAAAACAAGTAAAATTGATGAGACGTGATTAAAAAAAATTAATTTAATTCTATTTTATTCTAATTTCTATTTCTAATGTTGATGTAGATTTACCGGCAGTTTTACAATTATGGCTGGGTCAATTTCAAATATGGTGTTTAATTTTGGAAGGGAAATTTTGTGTCTACACCGTTATGTTTTGGTTTAAATAAA
>JAUZSX010336753.1:0-10752 GCA_034780655.1 Idiosepius hallami
TGTGTGTCTATATATATATATATATATATATATATATATATATATATATATATATACACACACACACGCACACTAGATCAATATTGGATATATATATATATTAGTCTTGTTATATATATATTAGTCTTGTTGTGTGTGAGTGTGTGTATATATATATATATATATATACACACACACACGCAAACTAGATCAATATTGGATATATATATATTAGTTAACCAAAGACACAGAGTCAATGGCCTTCGGTGACTGTCAGTTTCTCGTATGCGCGGTCACCAGACCAAAAAACTTTTTGCTATGATGACCACACAGGCAAGAAACTGACAGTCACTGAAGACCGTTTTCTCCGTGTCATCGCTTATAGTAAAGTAAAAAAAATAAAAGGTAAAATCCCAAACCTGGAAAAACAAAGGCCACTGGTTAATGTCAGTTCACAATCGCGCAAGCGTGAAACTAACAGTAACCAGTGGCCGATGTTTTTCCAGGTTTTGGATTTTACCTTTTATTTTACTATACACGCTTTATCACCAATATCGAGCACTCTACCTGAAAATTCATGCAAGGATAGATCAACAGATTGATTCTTATCAGCATCATTATATATATATATACATGAATAAGGGCAGCGACGGTGGAGCATTGGTAAAAGCTCGGGTTCTGGAATCGTATTACACCAGTTCAAATCCTAGTCAAAACCATTACTTTCACTTTAGCAGCCTCGGGCAGATGGGGCTCATTAACTCTAGAGAGCAGCTCATCCAGGTGAAGGGTAACACTGAATGTAAAAAGCCCGGGTAAGAGTACGTAAAATGGCCTTGTGCCAAACTTGGGTTGGTGCTCACCAAGTAAATATAATATCAATTCACAAAACCCAGGTAGATGAAACCTCTCAAGTAAATAGGAGTATTTCATCAAGGAAAAACACTTATTTCAAAACCCGGGTAGATGAAACCCGTCAAGTCAAGGAGGGTAACTCAACTTGAAGAACAACACTGATTCAAAACGTAAAGGTTGTGTGGTGCCTAACTCAGTTCGATAATAGAACAAGTCTTTGTCATATCAATAAAGAATCTTCTAGAAACAAACAGTAAGATATAAATTATACCTCGGTTCTCGTACTTAATCTGTTCAAGAACCGAATTTGAAAAGCGATTTTTTTTTTCCAAAATCCGAATCATCATCTATCGAATATTCGAATACCGATGAAAAAGCTTTTTTTTTTCTTTTTTTTTCTTTTAACTACCAAGTTGTACGAGAACTGGGATGTTCAAAAACCGAAAGTCCACTCTATGTGAAATCAGACTTGGTTTATTCTCAAAATCTATCACCACATTCCTATTGCTCCGTTGGGATTATTTTCAATTTCTTTATTTTTAATTTCTTTATAATTCTTTTCTCTTCATTTTTTTTTTAGTTTTAGTTTTGTTTGTTAATGTGTTACCTGCCTACTTGATGCAGTTTCACCTTCTGCATGAACAAACATGAACGTAATAAAACTTAGTAGAAATAGACAAGGTAGCGCCATTACTGTCCATTGATAAAAAATAAATAAATATTTTTTTGTATTAAAAGAAAAAAAAAACTATTGGAAGCATGATCTTTTGTCTCTGGAGTTTTTGAGCTTTACAGAAACGAGAAGAGGGAGCAAATAAAGAATGACGAATGTTTTTTTCTTGACATCTTTCACCCTTTAATCCGTTGGCGTTCAATTGCATCGAAAGCAAAAACAATACGCCGTGTTGTTAGGTGGAGAGCAATGATTTTAACGGGACAGAAAGAGTTCCATTGTAAATTGATATTGATTGGAAAGATTTGTTCGTTTGTTGTTTAACGGCATATCAACTTTTTTAGATCAATTAATTCGAATAAACGTTATTTTTATACACATAAGGTCAATGAACGTTTAATGTTAATTCTATACATTCATAGATCAATTAATTTTTAATTCTAATTTTATACACACATCGGTGAGTTAATTTTTAATTTTATTTTTATACACACATCGGCGAGTTAATTTTTAATTTTATTTTTATACACACATCGGCGAGTTAATTTTTAATTTTATTTTCATACACACACCGGCGAGTTAATTTTTAATTCTATTTTTATACATACATTGATAAATTAATTTTTTATTTTTTATTTTATACACACATCGGTGAGTTAATTTTTTTATACACACATCGGCGAGTTAATCTTTAATTTTATTTTTATACATATATAAGTCAATTAATTTCTCATTTCATTTTTATACACTCATAGGTCAATAATTTTTTTATTTTATTTTCATACACACATAGGTCAATTGAATATTATAAACGTTATTTTCATACACACATAGTTTTTTAATAACACAAGTTTCACTATTTAATCCATAGCTAGGAAAAGTGTGGATTTATACCTTTTCCAATGTCATTAGCCGACATTTCAACGTAGATGAAACCATTTGGATTCAAACCCACCTATTACGCTTCCAAAGTCCGACTGTCTATCCACTGGGCCACGTCGACTGCCCAAGATTTGAAATAAAATTCATTAAATGAAATCTAATAATGATATAATAATAGAAATTATAAAGGTAAAACTTTTAATGAAATATTAGGCAGGAGTAGAGAATTGGTGGTGAACGTGCTATAGAATCCACGAGCGACCAAAAGGGACCAGTCACTGTATACACAGTTATCTCACTTAGATCGAATATTCATAATACATTTTAAAATTCATTGCTATAATTTTGTTTTCAATATTCAATAATATCTAATATTATATTTACTTTGTGAGCACCAACCCAAGTTTAGCACAAGGTCATTTTACGTGCTCTTACCCGGGCTTTTTACATTCGGTATTACCCTTCACCTAGATGAGCTGCTCTATCCAGTTAACGAGCCCCATCTGCCCGAGTCAGCTAAAGTTGAATGTAATGGTTTTGACTGGGATTTGAACTGGTGTAATTCGATTCCAGAGCCCGAGCTTTTACCAATGCTCCACCGTCGCTGCCCAATTAATAATATTTGATATTATTACTATATTTCAATGAGATCACGCACCAATCAACGGAGGCTTGTGCATCCAGCAACCAGTGGTTGATGAGAGGCAAAACACAGCTCACTACACACAGGTATTATAAAGAAGTCTGCCGAGACGCAATACACGGCTCTCTACGCCGGTCTGAAAACGTTTCTGCCGACTCTCTCTCTCCCCAGCGATGTGCTTTTATTGTGGCCGGGTATGACTTATTTGCATGTGTAGGGTGCGAAAACACGAGAACTGTACGAGATCGAAACCAATAAAAGACTAAAGTCGTCATCTTGGAATTTTCTTTTACTTTGTTCTTCTCAGCCCGAGAGAAAACAAACACTAGTGCGTTTCCAATGAAAGCCCTCTCTATGTTCGCCACACTTTTTATATCTGCTGTCCTTATAAGTGCAGTGGTCTGTAAGATGTTTATTTTGACATCGATCCCAATGTCATTTATTATCATTATTATTCATTTCCTATTACTATTATTATTATTATTATTATTACTTTATTTTTAAAAAAATATTATTTATTTATTTATTTATTATGAATTATTAGATAAAGATTATCAAAATATATTTAGATTAAAGGCGACACAAATTGCATCAAAATAAACATTAAGAAAGAAAATTACCAAAAAAAAATACGATGAATGAAAATATATTATATGAATAAAAACTCCAAAAATATTCTTAAAAAATTCTAAAGGAAAATTGCTTTAACTTTGAGGAAATAAATATGAGCGAATGGAATGGATAATAAAACACATTACTCACAAAATGAGTTTTAAAATAAAATTTTAAAAAAGGGGGTTAAAAAATACTTTAAGTGAATGCTAATAACCATAAATTGTAAACAAACCTATCGAAAGAAGATTACCATTACAAGCAGACAGTTACAACAATCACATTCATAATTTGAATGGAAAATATTAATTCTGTTAAACTTATGAAATAAACTTGAAATTCTTGAAAGATGGGAAAAACAGAAGAAAAAAAAACAGAAATGGAATTTAATTAAATTTGGCTTAGATTTATGTTTCTTCTATTATTACAGTCGTTAAGATTTTCAAGACATTAGACAGTAATTATAATTAACCCTTTCTTCATCTCTCTTCTTATTACAAGCTTTTTCTCTTTTTCGTTTTCTTTGATAGTATTCTTCTTTTTCTTCTGTGTATTTACCAGCTTCCCGTCTATATTTATTCTCCTCTTCTTTTTGTTCTTCTTTGCAATGATGATAGTTATAATCATAATCATGATTATAATTAGCATTATAGATATAAAAAAAGAATATTTTTTAAAATTATTAAGCTTAACTTTGCTTTACTCATTAGTAAGTTGGTTAGTTCGCTCAGTCTCATAAGTCAACACTCTCAGTCATTTAATAACTTGAATGGTTATTTTTATATAACCTGAGAACCCTGACTTAGCAAAATAACCATCTCGTGCCTTGACGAAAATATCAGGAGGGAAATATCGATGTCTTTGCCATAGATCATCGGGACCGATATATCGACCAATCAAAAGGGTTAAATATAACATTCCTTTATGATATTAAAAGAACATGAGTTCGACTATAAAACTTAAGTTAGAAAGAAGCAAGAGGCTCATTCTCTTCCCAACATTATTGCTGAAGCATTTTTTTCTAATGTTTCAAATCCTTGCAGATTATTTGGCCTATTATGAATGTTTTGATTGGATTATCAAAAAGTTGGCATATTTCTTAGAACCCTGATTTAACAAAATGACCAACAAGTCACTAAGATGTGTTCTGTTAGAAGACTATATTAGGGAGGAAATATTGGTGTGTCTTTTTTGCCTTATGTCACTAGGACAGATATATCGGCCCACTTAGGTCGAAAGGGTTAATTTGGAAGAGACATTTCTACGTTTTATCTCTATATCTGGCTCAACGTTTTTAAATATGATAATTTTCTTATAGAGCAAGCACTTATTCTGCTTCCTTGGGTCGTAGGATCAAATATGTAAAACCAAATAAAAAAACACACAAAAATCTAATAAGCACCACAGTTTTATTGATTACAAAAATTTCATCGAGAAAAAATTTATTAGAATGTGTTTATTTTGAAATATTAATTTGTAAAAACAAGAGCCTAGAAAAATATCTCCATATTGTTCTACGATCATTTCTTGTTTCAATGTTGAATAAACTAAAGAGTTTAAATACCGTACAAAAAAGTCACCCATTTATTTTTAATTAACACTAACGAATGATAAAATTTGCATATGATACTATACGATAATTTCCCTTTTATACAGCAGGGTGGGGATAGAAATATTAGGACACTTGAAAAAAATATTTTATCTGTAAAAGCCGAAATATACAGAAATTTAGTAATATTCTATTTTGACATCGGAATCATAGTACACGCGAGATCAAATTCCAGGCCTTCCGAAATCGTTCACATTCGGATTATTAGCATTGGGAAAGGTATGAATCATCACATTCCCTCCGGCCGTGGGTTAAATTATTAACATCGGCAGTCATTCGTAGTCGAGTATGACAGTCCTCCGTCTTAGTCTTTAAGATAGGTTCCCTCTCAGGAGGATGCCTGCTAGTGATGTCTTTCAACGTGCGAAGACTGATGCACCTGCAGCCACCACACGGCCCTTTGGCTGGGGTGATGTTTCCAATGGCATGGACGACTAAAGCCAAACCCCTATTGCAGCCTTTACTGCCGTTGTGTCATCGTTGTTTTCATCCACCACATCCGCTGTTGTGGTCTTTTTGGATGGGTTAAATAGTGTACATCGTGTTATTCAGAAAATTTATCATAAAATGATTGTTCTCGGCATTAAATGACCCAAACGGTAGATAAGCCGAAAAAGACAAAAACAACCCAAGACTTTTACACTTTGATATTGTAATAGAATGATTTTAATTCCATTAGGGTTTTTAAAAAGTATTTAGTCAAAAGTTTTTCGGCAATCTCGATTTGCCTGTTTCTAGTTTTATTATATTTACTTGGTGAGCACCAATCCAAGTTTGGCACAAGGCCGTTTTTACGCGCTCTTACCCGGGGTTTTTACATTTGGTGTTACCCTTCACCATGATGAGCTGCTCTCCCGAGTTAACGAGCCCCATCTGTCCGAGGCAGCAAAAGGTGAGTGTAATGGTTTTGACTGGGATTTGGTTGATATGCCGAAAAAATCAAACCGAGCAACAAACAAATCAATTCTAATCTTTTTTTTTTTGAGAAGGACAAAAACAACCCAAGACTTTTACACTTTGATATTGTAATAGAATGATTTTAATTCCATTTGGGCTTTTAAAATGTACTTAGTCAAAAGTTTTTCGGCAATCTCGATTTGGCTGTTTCTAGTTTTATGACTTCTTTCTTTTAATTTATTATTGGCTTTTAATTTTTTTCTTATTGCCATTCTTTTGCTTTTGGAAACTATACAAGAAGATATTACAACAGCTCTCAACTAGGAATGTCTCATGAGGCTACACAATTTGAAATATATTTGGTGGAACTTGATCAGAAATGCGTCTCTAGCGGTTTTAGGAGGTGTCAGCCAAACCTGTGATAAGAAATATGCCTTTGGGCATAGCACGTACCTATATTCCTTGTTTCATTCTTTTTCTTTTCTTCTACTTTTTCTTTTTCTTCTTCTTTTTCTTTTTCTTCTTCTTTTCCTTTTTCTTTTTTTTCTTCTTCTTCTTTTCCTTTTTCTTTTTTTCTTTTTCTTCTTTTCTTCTTTTTCTTTTTTTTCTGTTCTTCTTTTTTTTTCTTTTTCTTCTTCTTTTTTTTCTTTTTCTTCTTGTTTTCTTTTTCTTCTTCTTCTCGTTTTAATTTCTTCTCGTCTTTTTTCTTTTTTTTCATCTTCTCTTCCGATTCTTCTTTTTCTTCTTCTTCGCTACAGTTTCTTCTTATTCTTCTCTTTTTTTTCCTCTTCTTTTTCCTCTTTTTCTCTTTTTTATTTTTCCTCTTTTATGCTTTTTTTTCTTAATCTTCTCCTTTTCTTTTTTATTCTTTTTATTCTTTTTCTTCTCATTTTCTTCTTCTTTTCCTTCTTTTTCTTCTATTTCTTTTTCTTCTTCACCTTTTTCTTCTCTTTCTTTTTCTTCTTCTTCTTCTTCTTCATTTTCTTTTTCTTCTTTTCTTTCTTCTTCTTTGCCTTCTTCTCTTTCTTTTTCTTCTTCTTCTTCTTCATTTTCTTTTTCTTTTCTTTCTTCTTCTTTGCCTTCTCCTTTTCTTCCTTCTTCTTTGCCTTCTCCTTTTCTTTCTTCTTCTTTGCCTTCTTCTTCTCTTTTTTCTTCTTCGCCTTCTTATTCTCTTTCTTTTTTTCTTCTTTTCTTCTATTTCTTTTTCTTCTTCACCTTCGCCTTCTCTTTCTTTTTCTTCTTCGCCTTCTTCTTCTCTTTCTTTTTCTTCTTCTTCTTCTTCCCGTTCTTCTATTTCTTTTTATCCTCTTTCTTATTCTTCTCTTTCTTATTCTTCTCTTTCTTCTTCTTCCCTTTCTTCTTCATTTTCTAATCTTTCATTTTTTTCTTCTTCGATTTGCTCGTGAAATCAATGTTGGTGTTATTAACGCACTCATAAATCTGTAGAGGTTCAGGTTAAGAGGCTGTAAATTAATCGCCGGAGCTTATTTAAAGGCCCTGAAGGAATTTAGCCGATGAAAAAAATAAAAAATAAATAAAAAGAATAATGATGGACGATGAGCCAAAACAAGAAAATGCTTTAATTGTAGAGAGAGTGAAACATTTTTCAACCGTCTTGTAATTGGTAACTTACTGATACGATCGTCTTAGAAACATCTATACCAACATGTGCATGGATACAATGTCATAGATTGATGCCTGGGAAAGCAGCCCCACGCAAGAATGCACAAACGCATAACTCACGTCTATTTGCACCACATGACTACGCAGAGACGGAGCATTAAAAAAAACAAACACAAGACCATACACGTATCACAAGTACACTAAAGATAACACACAGTGACATATATACTCATTTGGGCAGCGACAGTGGAGCAGTGGTAAAAGCTCGGGCTATGAAATCGTGTTACGCGAGTTCAAATCCCTGTCAAAACCATTGCATTCACTTTAGCTGCCTCGGGCAGATGGGGCTCGTTAACTCAGGAGAGCAGCTCATCTAGGTGAAGGGCAGCACCGAATATAAAAAGCCCGGGTAAGAGCACATAAAAATGGCCTTGTGCCAAACTCGGTTTAGTGCTCACCAAGTAGATATGATATAATATATATATATATATATATCACATACGCATTAATATTTTTAAAATTATTTCCATTTGTTTTCGGTTTGAAGTGCTTAACCAAAATTTTGAACCCAGAAGCGATCCGATTGCAACTAATTACAAAATTGTATTTAAAAAATATTTTTAAATTAATCTTTTTTGGGGTATCTTAATTCCTCAGCTTTTTTCAAAGTATTGTTTTAACCTTACTTAACCCTCCACAGGAATTGACATGTCAAAATGTTAATCCCAGAGGCCGTAAACGTCTAGAAGAAAGCTGAGCAATTATATTACGACACTCGACCCCTTAACTGGGACCCACGTTGGGATGGTTTATCGTCCAATGAGATCAGATCGAGAATCTCTGGGACCCAACTGAATGATTGATTGACTGAAAGAGGAGAAAGAAAAAAGAGTTTCAAGTTTGATAGAAATGTCTTAACAGGTTAAAAAAACATTTTTTTTATCAATCTCGTTGTTTTGAATACATCCTCATGCTTCAAGTTCTTTTCCAGGTGTTTTACGGTATATCGACCTTTTTAGGTCATTTAATGCCAAGAACAATCATTGTATTATTTATATTTTTTTTAACAAATATTCGCTATTTAACCTATACCCTTAAAGAATGTAGGGAATACCTTTGCCAAGGGGATTTGTCCAATTATGAACACAAATGGAACGACTGGGAATCGAACTTGCGTATTACTATTCTGAAGATCGACTGCCTACCCACTAGGCAAAATGGACTTCCAAAATAAAGTTTGTAGAATTGAAATTAATTTGTGTTTAATATCGATCTGATAGTCGAATGCAAATTCATTTTAGTTAAATAAAAAGTAAAAATCCAAAGCCTTGGAAAACGGTGGCCGCTGGCTAGGTTTTGGATTTTACCTTTTATTTTTTTTTTATTTAACCATACAAACTTTAACCCGCACCCTAACTGTAAACTCAAGCAAGCATAGATCAAAAGATTGATTACTATCAGCATCATATATATATATATATATATATATATATATATATATATATATAAATAATTTTTTGTACGGTGCATTGTAGAAGTTTTATATGAACATTGACACGCCCTAAAGTTCATCCAGACATAGAAATCGATTATGCTCTCTTCCTGAACCAATTCTGATCGCCCTGCAAGTCTTGCACAAGAGCGCAATGGAAAAAGCAGAGAGTTTTTAATTAAGACCTGACAGTTCTTATAACACTACACTGATACAAATTTTCTTTTACCGTTAGTACAAAAGACTCAAACTGCTGTCGGAATTATTTCTGACGTGACGTCAAGCGTCCTGATGGGACTACAAATTGAAGATACCATTCTGTTTTTCTCCTCCCGACCCGACCAACTCTCTTTCTTCCTTTCTTTCTTTCTTTCTTCCTTTTTTTCTTTCTTTCGTTCTCTTTCCTTTTTTTCTTTCTTTCTTTTATTCTTTCTTTATTTTATTCATTCTTTCTTTGTTTATTTCTTCCTTTCTTCCTTACTTTCTTTCTTTTATTCTTTCTTTGTTCGTTTATTTGTCATTCTCTTTCTTTCTTTCTTTCTTTCTTCTTCGTTTTGTTCTTTCGTTCTTTCTTTCTTCCTTTCTTCATTTTTTTATTTCGTTCTTTCTTCCGTCCTTTCTTTCTTTCTTCCTTTCTTCCTCCCTTTCTTCATTTCTTTCTTTCTTTCGTTATTTCGTTCTTCCTTCCTTTCTTTCTTTCTTCCTTTCTTTCTCCCTATCGTTCTTTCTTAATTTCTTTCTTTCTTTCGTTATTTCGTTCTTCCTTTCTTTCTTTCTTCCTTTCTTTCTTCCTTTCTTTCTTCCTTTCTTCCTTCCTTTCTTTCTTTCTTTCTTCCTTTCGTTCTTTCTTCCTTTCTTTCTTTCTTTCTTCCTTTCTTTCTTTCTTTCTTTCTTTCTTCCTTTTGTTCTCTCCTTTTTCCTTCGTTTCTCCAGCCAGGAACACTATATATATTCCCCGTCCCCGTAGGTTGAATTCGTGTCAAAAACTGAAACTTTTATGAGATCGCAGTGAATATCAGAAAGGATTTAAAGAACAGACGTAACATCGAATACGAATGTTGTCTAAAAAGTTCATAGTAACACTTGAGCAGTAAAATCTTACACGCATCAGTTTCAAATCTTCTTATCGTCTTCATATCTGAACTATTCTTGTTGGGGGGGGGGTGCTGACTAAAAGAATTCATGGATTAAAAGGTTACGCGTGATTCTAGAGCACCAGAATTTTAGCCATCGAAGGTTTATGGAATTTTAACAACTGAACTTTAAATCTACGTATCTATGCAACTAGATATCTCTGTTAACTTATTCAAATCTATCCATCTATCTATCTATCTATTTACCTATACACCCGTCTGTCTTTCTGCCTATGCATGTCTATTTATCTCTCTGAAATTTGTTCATTTTTATCTCTCTATCTATCTATCTATCTATCTATCTATCTATCTATCTATCTATCTATCTATCTATCTAACCATCTATCTATCTAT
>JAUZSX010336773.1:0-10751 GCA_034780655.1 Idiosepius hallami
CAAAATTCTCCCTAAAACCTATGAGACCTTAAATAACCATAAATGGTTGATAGGTTGTTAAACCCTAGCAAACCAAAAATAGGTTAAACTTGCAAAAAAAGTCTTCTTGGATTATATCATGAGATGGTGTAGTGGTACTAGTAGTTGATTCAAATAGGTTTTCAGTGACTTTCATCTGAGAGTGAGAGGTTCAAGCCTGGCAGAAGGCAGAAAACTTTATTTACAATACAACTTATAATACTCACTTAGATCGATTCACTTAACAGATAGCTTATACAATTTCTAATTGATATTTACCTTACTACAGGTGTAGTATTCTGGGTTTGAGTTGTCTTAAGGTTAGCTTAGATATGTATGACTAGAGAATAAGAGGCAGGCCAACTAAAATAAGTAAATTGTACTATTGATATTGAATACCTAATAATTGTTTAAGTCAACAGTCTATCTACATAGACCTAGAAAAGGGTAAGGACTGAAGCTTTGACAAAATTAGAAGTCATAGGTCTAGAAAAATTTTAAATGAGGCCTTCCCTGGCCCCTATATATATTTTTTTAATTTTACAATATGTTCAATTATGCTCAAACCAAAGTACATACTAATCATTGTTCATACAGCCTGGCCCAGGATTGAACTCATAGCATTGAGGTCTATAACTGAACACCTTTATCCACTTGGCCACAAGTAGACATTCAAGCAAGTCTTTTAGGCATTCATAAACCTTAAATAAAATATTTATTTATAGAATATCAACATATTTTTTTTTTTGATAAACATTCTTTTTTGTCCACAAATAGTTTTTTGAATAACACTATTTAATCCATATCAACATTTAAAAAAAATTATTTCTATGAATACTTTAGATAAGGCTTGATATTATGTGGACTATAATCCTCATCTTTATATTTGCTAAATTTACTATCCTTAAGATTAGGCTTGATTATTTATTATCAGGATTTTCTAGTTTCTATGATGCCAACATATGGTGAAAATTTGAAAAAAATCTGAGACGTAGGGGTGTCGAGGTTTGGATGATTTGATATGGAATGACTTATATATATATGTATATACATATATACATATGGAAACTACATTTAAAAATGATATCTGTTAACCAAATATACTGCTTCTTTATTATAATGCAACTCATGGTTCACAAACAACATCCTTATTAAATCTACATTGCAAATAGAAGTCCGTTATGCCTAGTAGGTCAGACTTTGGAATTGTAGGATGCGAGTTTAAGAATATTCTTGTCACATCTCTAGTTATTAGGGCTAAGGCAAGCATATTTTTTTTTACTAAACGCATGTTGCCACAGCCCTTCTAATAAAAATAGAATTAAAAAAAATAGTAATATTTCAAAATATTCAAGTAACAAAATATTCTTTAATAGAAGCATATTATCACAGCCCTAGTGGTTACATTCTTTTTTTTTCACTATACTATATCCCTAGTGATATGGCAGTTTAAGGCCCATACCTTACCTTTATTATAAACAGGAATGTATTAAAACAAGGAAGCATTATAATACCTCATTTGTAATTTTATGAATTTTATTTTTTTCAATTTTCAGACTCCATCTTGCATAAGTTCTCTTCTTTTTTTCATTAAATTCTCTTTTTATAACCTTCTACCCACCATTTTTTTTCCCCAATTCAAATAATTTTTCCCATAAAAAAAGGATTATTTTTTAAATTTTGAAAGTTAATTTACTTTTTCTTTTCTTGTTAAAACTCTGTCTTGTTACAAATCAATTTCATTAACCAATGTTTTGTTTATTTAATTTCTGTTCTTAGGTCTCCATAAGGCTATTATAATTTTTAATATAAATATATATATATATATATAATTATATTTATAATCATATATATATATATATATATATATAGTATAACTTTTTACTTTAAAATGTTATATGGTGGCCTGTTAGAATAGTTAAAATTTCTATGCTGGTTTCACTTTGAAATATAAGATTATATAATATGAGAACTTTAACAATAAAGATTGATTATTTATTATTTGATTTTTAGCAAAAACTAGAGCAAGAAAGGTGGGAGGCTGAAAATGAATCTGAAGAAGAGGAGCAGGATGAGGTTGAACCCAGAAAGAAATACGTTCCTCCTCAATCGAAATGTTACGTTCCAAATGCTGCCATCAAGAGTTACCAGCGTGAATCTATTCTGCGACAGACGTCCAGAGAAAAAGAACGTGAGCTAGTTGCACCTGCACCTGCACCAGCACAAATGGAACTAGAAGACCAAAGTGAAGTGGTAATAACTCTCTTCTTCTTTTCTGCATGGAAATGTGTGTCGACAACAAATTAAACAACTTTTTTTTTTATTCAATTTTATTTAAATCTAATTTTATTTCAAAAAAAAAAAAATTCAAGTATTGATGTAAAAATTGTCCAAAAATTAAAATATTTTTTTTAATTTCAAGCTTTTTAAATTTAAAAAAATATATTTTTATTATTTTTCATTTTATTTAAAAATAAAAAATTTAAGTATCAATATAAAAATTGTCTAAAACTTAAATAATTTGCATTTCTTCATTTTATATGGTTGGGGAAAAATCTCCCCTGTAACATTTACTTCAAATTTTAGTCTACCATGTGAGTTAGATAAAAATTGAATAATTAGATAATTTTTTTTTTCAAAAAAACATGGCCAAGTGGATAGGCAATCGGACTTTGAAACCATAGTATGCGGGTTCGAATCCAAGTTGTTCTGTCTACGTTGACATGTCAACTAATACTCTTGAGAAAGGTGTGAATCTCTTCCAGCTATGGATTAAATAGTGCGACTTGTTTTTTAGAAATGTGTGTATACAAAAAATAACAATAACCATAAGTAATTATTCTCTGCATTAAAATTATCTCTAAAGGTTGATATGGCGGTCAACACAAAACAAACAAATTTAACTCCTAACATTTCTTTATGCGACATGTTTAGGGAAAAAAATTTCCTCTATAACATTTATCCACTTTAAGTTTTAGTCTACGAAGCAAGTCCAATTTCAGTTTTACCAAAGTTTAACTTATTTAATTCTGCTGATTAAGTAATTGGAATAATTACTGCTATAAATTGTCATTAGAGAGTGCCCTACCAAACCCTAGTAAAGGAAAGAAAGGACTATGCTTACATAGGCCTTCTTTCTTTTCTAGAATATGTTCCCATAAAAATAAAAAATTCCAGTTGTGAAATCTAATTAAAACTAACTTTAATTAACTAATTATTGAATTGATGTGCTTAACCTTAAAAAAATTATTATTAAATAAGGATTAAAATTTTCATTCTTAGCCTTCTCTAAATAAAAAAATTATTTTTATAACTAAATTTAAATTCAAGTTAATTCAAGATGATAGAAAATTTGGGAAACTGAAAATGAATGAATGAGATTTTTCATTTTAGAAGTTATTGGTCTGTGAGTGTTAATATGATTAATGTATGTATGAGTATATAAATACAGGGTGTCTCAAAAAAATGTATTCGTACTTTGAATGTATTTTTCCTTTAAACTGTCTTTCTTTTTGAATTTATAATTCTGAACACTAGACTTTACTTCTCAGTGTGAGGACATTTTTTTGAGACACCCTGTAGGTATTTATAAATATTTAAACCCGAGGGTTCAGATATAGAGCATTACGATTTATATTTTAATTTTTTTGTGGTAGAACACTGTACACTTTATAAAGCTTTATCAGGAATGAATAATCAAATATTTAGACAATATTTAGAATTTGTTTGTTAACAATTTGCATGTTATTTCTTTAACAAAACAACTAAAGTTTTATCTTTCAACTTAAAAACTGAAAAGAGCTTTATTTGTCATCATATTTCTTATTTTTCTTTCAATTCTTTTAACATTTATTTTAACATTCTTTCCTATTGTTGTTGGTTTTTGTTCTGAAAAATATTTTTATCAAAGGAACTTCTAATTAATAAAAATTTCTTTGATGAAAAATAGCTAGTAAAATTCCACCTATTTAAATAACCTTCTACTCAAAACTCATAAAACCATTCTAATTTATGTAATAACTATTTATACAAAAATTGTTTTCATAATAGTGTAAAATTATTCAGACTAAAAGTGTAGAGTCACTAAGTATGGGCCCAAAGGACCCTGGAGTTATCTCCCCGTTGCACTAGCACATGGCCCCCGTGTAGGACAGTCTTATAAATCTACATGCACCAACAGCACCGGCTCCAACCCCCTCCGAGTCTAATCCACCCAGTGCCTGAACGCATGTGGGTTATTACAGCTATACAACAAGAATACTACTAAGTCTATTTTACAGTTTATTCTCATTTCTCCTAACAAAATAATTGATTTCATGTTGCTGATTACTAAAAATAACCTTTTTGTTTCTTTGAGAAACACAGCTACTTGTCATGTTATGATTTTATAATTGTTCTTTGAGAGAACCAATTATTAATCTTTTGAGTTGAGTTTATAACTAACTACTATTAATATTTTGTTAGTCTAACAAATTGTTTGCCTTGTGCCACTTGAGCTCTGCTTCATTGAATCTAACAAGCATTATTTTAAAATCCAGTCCTGGCATGATTTTTGCTTGTGTTGCATTCAATGTGTTGTTAAAAAATAGGTTTGTCTCTGTTTCAAGCCTGAAGCACAAAAAGCAGAGCAAGAGGCTGAAATGATGGCAGATAAATCAGAGAAAAAAGAAGAAACAGACCAAACATCAGAACCAGTTGTGGTAAATTTTGTTTGAATTTCAGTGTTTTTTTTTTTTTGGGGGGGGGTATTTTTTAAATCTAAATTTTCTTCTTTTTTTCTTCTTAAATAAAATTATTATTCTTTTTCATTAATTTACAACCATAAAATGTTTTCATAAAAATTAGAGTTGTTCTCTTATAGGACCATACTTGTGCCAAAACATTTGTATGTCTTTTTTTTTTTACTTAGGTTGTCAGGGCTGATATATCGGGCCCTTAGAATCCAAAGGATTAAATGATGTATCTCCAAACAAATTGTTTTTTTTTTTAAGATTTAATAATCATCCCAAAAAATTTAAAAAAAAGAAATATTTGTTAAAAATTTATTTTTAAAAATATTTTTTAATTTTTCCCTTTTTTTCCCTCCTAAATGTAAATTGAAAATTAATTCCTATCATTGTTAATGTTGGTATTATCAGTAAATAGAATATTGTACAGCTAAAACCAGCATGACACAATTTCACTAACCAACAAATTACTAATCTATTAATGGGTCTAATATCTTTTCTGCAATCAATGCTAAAAAGCTAAGTTAATCTCTGTTTTAAGTCTGAGACCAAGAAAGAGGCTGAAATGGTGACAAATGAAGAACAGGAGGTGACGGAACCAAAGAGAAATGAAGAAGTAGAAAAAACAGAACAAACTGTGGTAATGTTTGATTAGAATCAAATTCATTAAAATGTTTTTTGCATGCATTAAACACACTTACAGCTTAGAGAAAAAAAAAAGGAATTTTATAAAAGACTGAACTTTGAAATAGATTTAATTTTATCCAAAATAATCAAAAACAAAACAAAAGATAATCAAACAAAAACAAGTAAACTAGGTAGAGCATTTAATACAGTTTTCTGCATTGAATGACCAAATAAGAGTCGATATGCTGGTTAAATCAATCAAATAATCATAATTCATCTAACACAAAATGGTTCAATGAAATCTAGAATTAAATCTTAATGAATATTGATGGAATAAATTTTATGAGGATTGAAATTAAATCTATATACTTATAAACATCAGATTTTCGTGCTTTTATGAGATCCTACATCCTGTAGCCCGTTAGAAAATGAAACCACAATAGTTATTTGAAAAACATAAATATCCTGTTACTACGTAGAGCTCTTCAGGAAGTGAAACCGCAATTGTTATTTAAAAAGCAAACAACTATAAGAACAAAAACAAAACATAAACAAAAACTGTAAAACAAGTAAACTAGATAGAGCAAATTAAAACCATTTTCAGGATTAAAATGAATTTAGTAAGAAGACATTAGAAATAAATTTAATAGAGAAACACATTGGAAATTAATTTAGTAAAGAAAATCAGAAATGAAAAAACTAGAAAAGAATTTAGTATAAAAAAGCATTAGAAACGACCTTAGTATTAAAGAGGATTAAAAATGAATTTAGTATAAAAAAAGCATTAATTTATTTCCTATATAACAGGCTTCCTTAATTACCTTAGTGGCAAGTACACAGGGAAATTGTTTTGTCAATAGATTTTTTTCCTCTCTTCTCCACACAGGACTTTACTTTATGTCCTCCATGTCTGTAATTAAAAATGCTTAGTCTCTTTATTTTTCCTTCTCTCTTTAATGTCCAGGAAAGTCCACAGTATACCAGTCCAGACTCTGATAGCGCTGTTGCCAGTGCAGCTGAAGAAGCAACATCTCCAGAAGTCGAAGGAGAAAATCTTACAGCCATTGCTCTTTACGATTATGAAGCAGGTAGAAACTTTTTCTTTCTTGATAAACAAAGACAAAGAAGGAAGAAGTTTTTGAGCTTTTTGTTTGTTTTAACATTTACTTTTAAATACCCAAACAGACCAAATCTATTTAATTCTTTTTTTTTTTTTAGCTGATGATGATGAACTATCATTCCAACCTGATGACGTCATTACTGGTATTGACAGGGTATGAAAACTTTTTCATCTTTTTATTATTCTATTATTGCCTGAAGAAAAGACAAAAAAAATTATTATTTTATGCAGTCAAAAGCCTAAAATATTATTAAAATTTATTTCCTTTTGTTTGATTAATAAGACTTAATATAGCCATATAAATTAAACACTTAACATATCTACACTCAGACTCTGGCACAGAATTAACATGACCTTATACCATCCCTGCCTTCATTAACTTTCTAAGATCAATATGACGATATTAATTACATACATAAAAATTTTCATGGTTCAAAAACATCGAGGGTGGATTGGTAAAAGACTGGAGTCATATTTCACGAGTTCATTTCCCAGTCAAAACCATTTCATTTACCTTTAACTGCCTCAGGCAGATTGGGCCCGTTAACTCGGGAAAGTAATCTATGTGAAGGGCAACACTGAACACAAAAGTCCAGGAATGAGCACATAAAAATGGCCTTTTGCCTAACTTTGTTTTGTACCCAACCAAGTAAATATAAAAAATTGAATAAATTATTTAATGATTGTACTAAAGAGAAAACACATTCTTGTAGCTTAAAAACTTGACAAAATGTGAACTTGGCTGTAGCAGAATTTTGTTGTCGGCATTCAGTCAGAGGAATAAAGATGTCGATATAAGGCCATTGGGAAGATAGCGTATTGCGAATTACGCGGCAGTGATTCATTGGAGTTTACATGGATGCAGTTGTTTTAGATACAGAAAGAATTGAATAATCTGAGATATTGCTTTAATTACAGAATTAAACTTTTTTATCTATTGCATTGAACAGTTGATTTTATGTAACTGTTACATTTAATAACTAAACGATTAATTACAATGATTTTAATAGTTTGTATTTTTTTTACAGATTGATGAAGGCTGGTGGAGAGGTGAATGCCATGGAAAACTAGGACTTTTTCCTGCTAATTATGTGGAACTCATTCAATAATAATAACAATAGAAACAACAGACAATAACACTCACTTGTGACAGGAAATGATTTGAAATGCTTCCTTATTCAATTCTATTCTTTTTCCTGAGAAAACAAACATTTTTATTCTAGAATTTAAAAAATCTACAAAACTTAAAATAATTTCATTAAATACTATTTGACAATTATTTTGTAAAAAAGAAAATAAATCAAAAACTAGAAAAAACAAAATCTAAACAAGCAAAAACTGTAAAACAAGTAAACTAGGTAGAGCAAATTAAAACAGTTTTCAGCATTGAATGACCCAAATGAGAATCCATATGCTGGGTAAATCAATTAATCAAAAACTACAAATTTTTAAAACTTTTTTTTTTTTTTGATTTAAATAATATTCAGTCTAATTTACCTGCTGTGAATCACCTTTATAAAAATTTCTGATTAATTTTTTTAATCTATGGTAGAATAAATAATTTAATTTGCTTAGCTTTTGACCTTGAATCAGGTTTGTATCAAAGATTTCAAAAATTAGTTTTTCGCCACGGATAAGGATATTAATTTGAATTAATTAATCTTGTTTCTGATAAATTTATCATAAAAATTTCTACTCTATTTTGATTGGCAAAAGAATTTATGAAAATATTAAACTGGATTTGCTTATAAAATAATCAATGAATGTCTGAAGAAAAATTATTTTATTGGATTTTTAAAAACTTTTTTATATAAAAGTTTAAATCTGAATTTCAAGAAAAACTTAGTGAATTATTTGTATTGGTTGAAAGATTAAATCCTGATGACAAAAAATTGTTATTTGATTTTGATATCATAATAAAAAGAAGAAAAAAACCAAAAAGTCAAAAATTGAATTTTGATTGCAAGAGACAAAAAATAGTTCTTCAATTCTTTATCATTCTTTCATTTTTTTTTTTCTTCTTCTAAGATTAATGTTTTCGATTTGGAATCCTAAATTTTAAAATTTTGAATGAAAAGATTTTTTTTTTTTTCAATTTTTGTTGACAACATTTTTATTGTTTGTATATTTAATACAAACAATTTTTTAACCTTAATATGTAAATTCAAATTTGAATTTACGTATTAAGATTCAAAAATTGTTTTTGTGAAAAAACAAAAAAAAAAAACGTTTCTAATGGATTCCATCAAATATATTTTTATAGATATTTACTTTTTAAAAAGGTTTTATCAAGTCAAAAAATTTGAACAAAAAATAGAAAAATTCTTATAAAATTCTTTTTGAAAAAAGTTTGTTTTATTTTATTTTTTTTGTTTTGTTTTGTTTATCAAATGAATTTTTAGAAATGCTGGATGGAGAAATGTCCTATTTTTGGGAAAGTCATTTCAGGTTTGGTAAGAAAAAAAGGCCACGTGACTAAAAAAAAAAAAATCTTGATATTTTTGGTTTCAAATTATAAAAAAAATTTATTATTAAAATTTTAGAAGTTTTAAATTTGAATTATTATTTTTTTTAATTTCTAAAATTTTAATTAGTAACTAACTTTTAACTTAATTATTAATAGTTAATAGTTAAAATTTTAGATCATTTTTCAATTTATTAAAACTTATTTTTAGAATAATTTACTATTTGCCCATCATTGGGTTACAAACTACCAAATCAACATGAGAGCCACAAAAATGGAGCTTTGGTAAAATCAAATAAAGTCAATGGATTTAACTATTTGGTTTTTTAGAGTGCCTTCCCAAATGTAATAATACCTCTTGCTTTTTTTTTTCACTCTACAAAATTTAGGGTCTTGGAATGTGTTACAGGAATCTTTACAGAAGTATAATCAACTTGTAAAATTTGAGGGCAATTTACTGGTGCCTGTTGAACACAGGCATCAGTAAATGTTGATTGGTTTAATTTTTTCAATAATTCAATATTATTCCATATCTGCACTCTCAGGTGCTGATATAAATAATGTATAGGTACATACCAAGGGTACAAAGATAGAGAATAACTGATGCATCTCTGCTTCTGACACACATCCAGGGTTGCTTTCTTAGAGTCTCACATCATGAATATCTGCAAGAGAAATGAAACTTTCAGGTCATGAATGCAGGAGTTCAGTCAACATAATGCAATTTGCAATCCACTCTGATCCATTATAGTATAATATTATGATTAAATGGAACAACCTTTGCAGCAATTATTGGTTTTTTTTTTTATTGATTGTCCTTCAAAAGAATCAGAAAAGTTCATAAAAAGAATTATTTAAATTCAGAACAAAATGTATTTCAGAATTTTAAAAGTTTTTTTTTATTCATATTTCAACAGGTTTTTATTTAAAAAACTCTCAATTCTGTTTCCAATAATATTCACATCTTCACGAGTTTTTTCATCAATTCTTTATGAACAAAAACAAATGTTTTTAATACAATTATTGCAGTTAATTGCAATATTAAACAATATATCATACAAATTGTTTGTTTCATCAAGATATGTTTTGTTAGATTATTAATCAAAAGTGTCTATATAATAATTCTTTTAAAATCAAGAAAAGGGTTTGAAGTCAAAATCAAATAAATTTAATGCACAATTTTCAAAACCCAACAAAAGTAATTTTTTAATACCACAGATCATGAAAAAAACTAGAAGTAATAATCCTAAATAAAAACTTAGTGGGTATTTTTAAATAAAAGTGGGTGGGGAGTAACTTAAAAGTAACTCAAATTGTTAAACATTAGTTCAAACCAAGGAAAACTGGTTCATTCTAATTGTATGAAACTTAGTAAGAAACTAGGTTATCTCCCTTCTACATGAAACAAGCTTTCTTCTTTCAAAGATGTTAAATGAATATTTCAATGTTGGATACTTGAAAACTATTCCATATACATAAACTCCTTACTCTCTCAAAAAGGATTGAAGATTTTAACATGAAATTATAAGAAATATTACCAAATTTGGTGAGAATTTAAACAGAATTGGTTTTAGTTACAACAGAATAACTATTTTTTTATTTATTTAAGTATTGAAATCAGGGCTGTTCTTAATGGCCTCTCCAGACCCCGCAATTGCAGGGGGCCACAAGCTCCCTAAGGGTTGCCAGGATCCTTGGTTTCACAGAACTTTTGTAATGCAAAAATATTTGTTAGGATTAATTAGAAAATTATTATCACAATATAAATGAAATATATATCTAACAATCTCTCTCA
>JAUZSX010336784.1:0-10751 GCA_034780655.1 Idiosepius hallami
TGAAAGTCTCATTAATTTTCAATCAAGAACAACATCCATGATTTGTTAGATATCCATCATGACATATTGAGAAATTGGATTGAAATATCTTTGTCCTTGCTGTTCATTATAAAGTGAAGTTGCTTACACAAAATTGTCTAGTGCAGTTCGCTTGGCAATTCTCTTTATGTTTTCTTTTTTAAAAGGAATATCAAATCTGGTCCAAAATGCTTTGACAAAATCATTTCTTTCTTTTTTCTAGCGGGATTGCCTTGATCTAAATAACCATCAACATTTGTCAGTTTTGTTCAGCAGTTTTGCAAGTACCTCACCAAATGCTCCAAATCCCTGTGTCAACCCTTGGTAAAGTTGTTTTTTTCTTTTCATTTTTATGCGCTTTTGCAGAACAAGCAAATGGAGAAATATTTTTTTTTTGTTCGGGGACTTTGCACTAGTTGTAAGACAGCAATTTGATTGGCGAGGGTTAGGAGTTAGGGTTTAGAGTTCAGACAAATTTCTCCATTTGCTTGTTCTGCAAAAGCATCCATTTTTATGCCTTTTTTCTTTTATTTTTTTTAATTAGTTTTGATTTTAAGACTGGTTTCTTTGATTTAATGTTCAAAATTATTTATGATATATATAATACATATAATATATATATATATATATATAAAATTATCAAATAAGAGTAAAAACAAAAGGTTAAAGAATTATGAAGATATTATCCAGACAATTTGTATTTAGCAACTTCTAAAGAAAAGAAAAAAGGAAAGAAAAAAAAAAAGTGTGTTCTCATAATTTATTTTAATTTAAATCAAATTTTAAATTTGAGAAAAATCACTCATTAATTAAAAATTATGGCCTTGAAAATTAATTTGATTTTTTAAAATTTGTCTAAAATATATTTTTTTTTTTTTTTTTTTGGTAAATATAATCAATTTTTTTGTTTTGTTTTCTTAAAAACTTAAGGATTGTTACCATGGAATTCTATGGCAAAAATGATGTCACTTTGGGTGCCTTTTTGGAAAGGTTCTGTTTTAGGTAAGTAATAAATATATATTTTGCTATAAACAAAGAATTTCTCTATTTATTAATTATATATCAATAATAAAAAAGAATCAAGCAAACCCATTTTTTAAAAAATTATTTCCTTCAAAAATAATTAATTCTTGGCTGTAATTCATGAAAATAATTTAAATTTAATGAAGATTAAATGTTGTTGATTTTTATAGATTTTTCTGTTGGAAAATTAATTTTTATTTCTTTTTGTGTTTATTCATATATTTTTTAATTTCTTCTTCTTTTTTTTTGATTTTGTAATCATTTGCACATTTTTCTATCATGACTGCCAAACCCATAAAAAGATTGAATTTTTCTGACTCTTATTTCATGTAATGTTTTAATTCTAAATCATTTAGAGTTGCTTTTAAAATAAGTTTTAATATATAATATATATAATATCAAACATAGAAATTATTTCAGCTCAGTTGATGTCATTATGAACTTGAACAGTTTTAAAAACCTAATTTTACATTTATTCTAATAATATATTTGTAAATAATTATAAGTAATATAAGTAATATATACAAAAATATGTAACATTAATGTTTAGATTTTGTTTATATTTATATACATTGCTTTGACTAGTTTAGAATATTTTCTTAAAGCCAGAGCTGTGCTTAGGCTCCCCACAGACTCTGCAATTGCAGAGGGGCTGCAAGCTCCCTGTGGGCTGCAAGATTTTTACAGATCTTTTGTAATGCACAAAAATTACCAAAATGTTTAATTTCATATATATATATATATATATATATATATTAGTCTTTGATCAAAGCTTCCACAGTATGTGAGGGGGTGTAAGTTGGCTTTTGTAAGGTATAGGTGCCACAAGGCGCATTCTGCTTCAGGGCCGCTATGTGGCTAAGCACAACACTGCTTAAACCATACAAAGAAAATCAGATGCGAATAAAATTCAATATATTAATATTAGAATTGAAACAGAGGAAATTTGTTCCTCATCAGAGTTAAAAACAAGAGACAAATGATAAACCCGATACACAGACATGAATGAACAACTCATTTTTAGTTTTAGTTCTAATTATAATCACTAAAGATCATATTGTATTAGTAAATAATAATAATCATAATATTAATAGTAATGACTAAAGATCATATAGTATTAGTGAAGGGCAGCGACGGTGGAGCATTGGTAAAAGCTCAAGCTCTGGAATCATACTATGCGAGTTCAAATCCCAGTCAAAACCATTACTTTCGCTTTAGCTGCCTCAGGCAGATGGGGCTCATTAACTCTGGAAAGCAGCTCATCTAGGTGAAGGGTAACACCGAATGCAGAAAACCTGGGTCAGAGCACGTAAAAATGGCCTTGTGGCAAACTTGGGTTGGTGCTCACCAAGTAAATATAATATAATAGTAGTTAATTTGATTTTTATTCTTATTTTTCAATTTAATTGTTTAATGTTTTTACAGCCAAGAAAAACGATGTGAAGAACATCTGTTGCTAAAGATGTAAACATTTTTCTTTTTTTATTTGGCATTGATTGAACCAATTGTAATTTTGAAAAACTCTTTTCATAAATGATTTTTATTAAAATTTGCATGCAGTTTTCTTCTTCATAAAATGTCAAACATTTTCTCCGTGTTTTTGTGTTGATCTTTTTGTGTTGAACTTTTTGTGCAATCTTTTAGCTTTGAGTTGATTTACCTCTAAATAGAAATGATTAACAAGATTTTCTTTTTCTTATTCTGGTGAAGGATTGTCGGTGCTATGGAATAAACAACAAAACAAACCTTTTTACATGAATTTTCTATCATTTTTTGAATTTAGTTCTGAGATTTAAATTTATTTTCCTACTCTTGAACAAGCCCTATAAATAAATATTGTTTGACGATATCAGAGTCCGACAATGTAGGTAATTAAGTCCAAAATGGTAAATTATCCAACAAGTAAATCCAAGATAAAGTCAATGGTAAATTATCCAAAATAAGTGCCAGCAATAGTGGCAATCTGGAGTCAGTTTGGCTGACTGTTTTTTTATAGACAATATTTTCTTCGTTCTGCTTTCTGATTGGCTGATTCTAATTTGTTTCTGCTTAAATTCCATTGGATCAGTTCATTTTAATCATACACTGAGGAGGAGAAGAAGAAGAAGAAGTCTCAGTGAACCAAAAATAATTCTACCAAAAATATGGAGGAAAAAAAAAAATTAAAAATGTTTTTCTTTTATGATTTGTGGCTTTTTATTCTAGAAAAAAATATTTTTTTTATTTAATACAAATTTGAGCATTTATAAAACTTGATGACAAAAATAAGATATTTATTATTTTTTTTTAAGAATATCATTCATAATAATTGGGCAGCAATGGTGGAGCATTGGTAAAAGCTCGGGCTCTGGAATCGTATTATTACGCGAGTTCAAATCCCAGTCAAAAACCATAACTATCACTTTACCAGCCTCGAGCAGATGGGGCTCGTCAACTCGGGAGAGCAGCTTATCTAGGTGAAGGGTAACACCGAATATAAAAAGCCCGGGTAAGAGCACATAAAAATGACCATGTGCCAAACTTGAGTTGGTGCTCACCAAGTCAATATAATATCATTCATAATAATAAAAAAAAGTTTTTATTTATTAGAAAATGACTAAATAGAAAAAATCAAACCCTTTTATTTTTAAGGTCATTCCAAAAGTGATGCCACTTAGTTTTTATTATTATTTTCTAAAAGTTGAAGTTCTATGAAGACGGAAGTGATAGCATTATAATGAGTGACATTTTGTACTCATGAATCAATTTTTCTAAATAGTCAACATCTTTCTCAGTGTGCTTTTGCCTGCTTAGAATGCTGCAGTTCATTTTCACATCTGGAGCACACTTTGTCACTCACATCATTATCACCATTCAGAAATAGTCAATCCATCTCCTGACTATGCTGACATTAACTGCACACGCCTTGTAAACGATCAAGAAACACCAGAGAATTTTGATTGATTCAATTTTTTTTTTTCGTGGATGAATTCAGTGGTACATCTCTGCTTCTGACAGTCATCCATGACAAGGGTTGCTTTTTAGTCTCACACCGTCAATATCATTGAGAGATTAAACTTTCAGGTCATGAATGTATAAGTTCAGTCATCATAATAATGCAATTTACAATCCCCTTATGCCAATTCGTTTCTTTCTTAGAGTCTCACACTGTCAATATTATCAACAGACAGATGAAAATTAAGCTCAGAAGCTCATTCATTATAATAATGCAATTTGCATTCCTCTCTAATCAAATGGAATAAAAAAAAAAAACCAAAACTATAAAAGGCATTACTTTTGGAATGACCCTTTTTTTTTCTTTTGGTTTGGTATTTGTGTTTCAAAAATGAGATTTTCTTCCTTTTTTTTCCTAACCATTTTTTTTTTCAATTTAATTCAATCTACTAACATTAAAGTGAATGCAATTCATTGAAAAATATTCTCATCTTCATTTTTTTGTTATTTTATAATTTATTTAATAATAATTGTTTTGGGGGTTATCTCCCCTTTCGATTACCGAACGATGGACTCGCCCAATAGGCATATAAACAGTCACCTATGTCGCTACGGGAGAAGGCATCGACGGGCTAACCGGATGTTGGTTGATTACACAATCTCTAACTACTTCTGTATTACTAACTTCCTCTGCTATAAACCCTCTATCTACCTATCACTTTGTCATTTGTTCCATTCATAATTGCAAACCACTCGCAGCAACCACAACAATAATAATAATGGGTTGATATGGATTTAATATCCTATTTGTATTAGATTTAATTTTAGGAATGAATCTGATGATAGATTCTCATTGTTTAAATTGGACTTCTACTCTCGTATTCATTGTTATCTACACATTTTCAATTATGTACTCATTGGACTTTTACTTGAACCTAAAAACCTCCATTACAAACTTTCCAACTTAACTTAGAACTGCAAATTTTAACCCATTACTTAATCCACAGGGGTTGACTATCCACATTTCATAGGTCTATTCAAGTTGTGTTTCAAATACATTCAAGATGAAAATCTATGAAAATTTGATGTATTAAGTAAAATCATTTATTTAATACAATTTTAATATTTATTTGTTGTGTTGATTTTCTATTTCATTATGTTTTTTTGTTTTTTTTAAGGGAATCCTATGTTTGTCCTGCTTCCCCATGTGACACACCCATGGTTGACCATGTACGCAGGTTTGTCCATGAAAATGGTTGCATTACAGTTGATTTGCGTAAACTTGATCGTAGAATTCCTGGGGCAGAAAATAACATTTTGATGTGGAGTTGGTGTCGTAAATGTAAACAAGTAAGGCATTAATTCTATTTTATTTTTAGATACTTGGATTTTTTTGGGGGTGGGATTTAATTTTCTTTAATTTATTGTCATTTTTGTATTTATTTTTTTATTTTATAATTTTTATTTTTGCTTCATATTTTTAAATAATTTGACTTTCTACAAAATACATTAAAAATAAAAGAGAAAAACAATTTTTCTATTCCAATTTGATAAATATTGTAAACTTTTAATATTTAGTACTCTTTAGCATTGGAATTTAGGCTTGTTTATCTCTTCTTTGTACTTATCTTAAAATAGAACATCTGTGACTCTTTGGGTCAATTAGATATTTTATTTTGTTTATTTAATTTGTTAACTATTAAGGTGTTAGTTTGAAACTAAATGATGTGGAACTATGAATGAACTTGTATTTAGTAAGATTAAATGAAAATGTGGTAGCAAGACCTTTGCTCAACCTAGGCATTAACATGCAACCTTCTGGGGCACGTCCCAATCTCTGACTAGTGTGCACCAGTCCTCATTCCCGGAAGTGACGTCATAGAATCATCCACTGATTCCCTACAGAGGTGTCTCCAACATTAACAGAATCTTAATTGAAAAGAAAGGCCTTTTTCCAATTTAGTTAATCCTGTGTATTTTAAAATGGAATTAGAAAATAAAATCATGTTTTCAGATACACCGTTTTAATGCAATTGGATTGAAATTAAAACTTATTCAAATTTTTTTTTAAAGTTGGAAAAAATTTTAAAAAGTCAATTTTTAAGTAAAAAATAAATATAAATATAAAGATAGTAAAGTCTTTAAAAAAATCTTTAATTATTCTAAAAAAAGAAAAAAAAAAAAATCCCTAAAATTTTAGGTTTCCCAAGACAAGTAAATCATTTTTGGTCCCCCTCTTAATTTATCAGAGAGAGACCATTGTTTTTAGTAGCGTATGTCTTCTCTGTACGTCTGTGCATCCGATCTATTGCCAGATAACCGTCCATTAGTTTTTTCTGAAATTTTACCACAAGTTGTATTTTTATATCCAGTTGTGCATAGTAAAAAAGAAAAATTTATTACAAAAATTCTTGTTGCACCCTAGGGGTTTTAAATGGGTCAAAAACAGCCCAAAATGGCCAAAAATAACACTTTTTGCCTATAACTTTTGATCCATTTATTAGATTTTTCTGAAACTTGTCCAAAATGTGGAGGGAATTGTGCCAAATGTAAATTCAGTATTTCTAAACGTTAAAAAATTTTAGTTTGCGTCGTCTGATGCTTTTTTTAGGGCTAAAATGAATAATATTCATCAACACGAATTTTGCATACTTATATTTTACTTATCTATAATAAGATACTTTTTAGGTTTTTCTATTTTATTGATTAATAAAATTGCATTTAACAATTAATTATTTTAGAATAATTTGTTGTTGATAAATTGCTTCACTTTGCTTATTTTTTCTTTTGTTTTATTTTTGGGACTTTGTTTTTTAAATGTTTTTTCTTATTTTTCTTCAGGTAACTCCTGTCGTTCGAATGACTATGGATAGTTGGAGCATTTCTTTTGCCAAATACCTCGAGTTAAGATTCCATGCACACATGTATAAAAGAAGGGCTAGTGGTGAACCATGTGTGCATTCCTTACATCATGACCATTTTCAATATTTTGGATTTAGAGATACTGTTGCTTCATTCAAGTAAGTTCTTATAAACATCTTAGATTCAATATTTGTTGTAGTCGTCACTTGTTGTGGTCGAGTGTGGTGTTGTATTCAGTGTAGTTATTAAATATAAGAAACAAGACGACAGTATTAAAGGGTAACAAATATATTAACAAAAGATACATAAGTAGTGAGTTGTATTCAGTGTAGTTAATAAATATAAGAAACAAGACGACAGTATTAAGAGTTAACAAATATATAAACAAAAGATACATAAATAGTGGCATACGCCCTGGCAGCACAGCGGCTCCTGGCTGCTATGCTGAAATCCCCTCTCCTCTCTCTCACTCACTCACTCACTCTCTCTCACACACACTCACACACCAGTCATTATGACCAGACTGATTGGGCTTTGCTGCTAATAACATTGAGTCTTTACCCAAAAAAGCCCCTTTTTTGTACCCCATAT
Organism: Idiosepius hallami; assembly: GCA_034780655.1. NCBI lineage: Eukaryota > Metazoa > Mollusca > Cephalopoda > Idiosepiidae > Idiosepius > Idiosepius hallami. The sequence goes on from JAUZSX010336784.1 coordinate 7,429, forward strand.
TATATACAAATACAAATACTTTTTTTAGTTTTTTGTAAAATTAAAATTTATGTCAATTTTACAGATTTTGACTGAATAACTTTAATAACTTTTTATTTAAAAAACAAAACCACCAAATATTTAGTTTTCTATCAACTTTTTATCACCTTCCAAAAAAATGAAACAAGAAAAACGAGAAAAAAATATGTATTAAGCTAGAAAACTTTGATTAAAAGTTTACAAATAATGAAAAAAAGTGTCTTATTTTCTAACCTGACTTTTATGACGTTTAATCATTTCAATAAATCTAGAATCTATCAAACTTATTTTAGTTTCTTTATTGTAAAACATAAAACTGCTTTTTCTACAACAACAACAGTACACTTTAAAGTCTACCTTGTGGTTATGCTGTTTCTCTTTCTGTAAAGGCAGTTCTACTTTTTACAATTAAAACAATAATTATTTTGAAGGATTCTAGGATTGTGTTTTCATTGTTGCCTATTATATTAAATCAAGCATTGAATTAATCATTATTAATTATTATTGTTTAAAAAATAAAAGAAATGTTACAATTTCGAATGTAGAATTTTAGGAAACTTTTACGTTTCATTTTCTTCTTTTTTTGTGAGGGGCGTTGCTAAAATGAAAATATTAGAATTTTTTTCATTGACTCTTATTTAATACTAAAATGAATCTAATGAAAAAAGTTGAATATTTTAAAGGATGACAATAGAAAAATAAATGGATTTCTTGTTTATTTCAGATACAGCATGATTTCTTTAAGAGAAATAGCATTGCCTTCAATTCTGGTTGATTATCAACATCAGCCATATTTTCCAAAAGAACTTAGCAAAGAAGTTGTTTCACTTAATAACAAGTAAGATTTCAAATTATCTTTTATTCTAACTTTTGTATTTATCATTATTTTAAATCTTTTAAAATTTGGAAATTAGGATGTATTGATTTCTAGAAATGATGACCAAGCTATCTTTGGGAAATTCTGTAAAGCCTAAGGTACTCTATCCCTACCCTAGGCACCCTAACCCTAGGTACCCTAACCTCAGGCACCCTTATCATAACCCAAGGTACTCTATCCCTACCCTAGGTACCCTAACCCTAACCTCAGGCACCCTAACCATAACCCAAGGTACTCTATCCCTACCCTAATATCTTGTTTTGTTTTCTTTTTATCCCAGAGGAATGGATGTTTACAATGCAATCCTGGAACAAACCATTAAACTTCAAAATGATTTTTCACAACGAAATCAATCCAAAATCTTAAGTGATTATCTCACTTTTCAAAAGGTTTGTTTAACTTTTCATCACTTCAGAATTAATTCAATTTTAATTAATAATAAATTCATTTAATCAACAATTGCCAAAGAACTTTTGCTTGTTCCAAAAAAAAATGACACCTATTTTTTGAAAGTTTTTTTTTTTCAATGTTAAAGAGCTACAAAGAAAAAAAAAACAATCATTTTTTTTTTTAAGAATTTCAAACTTATCAATGAATCTTTATTTATTTATTTAATAGAATGAACGAACTTTGATGAAAAAACAAGCGGATGAAATTCATGAAAAACTTCAATCATTAGAAAATATTGTGAATGGAAGCCAAGATGGAAAACTTAACAAACAAGGTTTTTTTTTGTTTTTTTTTAGTTTTATTTCGTTTTTTTTTTTTGCCAAATTCAGTTTTGATGAGAAATTCTTTGAATAATAAAGAATCGTTTGATTATGTGAATAATAAAAGTAAAATTCAAGATTATTTATTTATAATGATAATTAAAGACAATTAAAAAACATGAAATTAAAGGAGAAGGACATAAATTAAAAAAAAAAATCTACAATCACAATTGAAACAGCAATGAATATAACAGAATAACCAACAAAGACACGCTGGTAAAACACCAAGTTTGAAAATGGAGTTATATCTCTGAAATATTACTAACTGATTCCTTTAATGCATCATTATGGCCTTGATAAAACTTTATATTTATTATCAATAATCCTATAATGCTTTAGAAAAACTACAATTTATTATTATCAAAAAAAAAAAGACCAATAGTTTGAAAATGGAGTCATAGCTCTGAAATATTACTAACTGATACCTTTAATGCCTCATTATGGTCTTAATAAAAGTTTCAGCCAATGAAGATGAGGATATTAGTACTAATGAAATAAATAGTAGGAAAATAAAACGATAAGAAAGAGTAGCTTTTGATAAAGGTTTTATCTACTTAAAAATATACGAACTGCTTTGTTGATACAGAGTTGAAGAATAAATACATAGAATGCTTTAACAGAATGCTTACTCAAGTACAAGGGAGATAACTTATACAATAGTTTAAACTCATAACAACTAATTTACTTAATTTCAGGTGCTTGTTTTGCCTTATACAATGAAATTGTTGATAGTCTCACAATATTGAAACAAATGATCGCAGAAGCAGTTGTGAATTGGAATTCAAAGTAAGACACTTTTTTATTTTTTAAATTTTATTTTTCTTTAAGGTTTTGTATTTTTATATATATTTAAAATTTATATTTAAAATCACGTTAGCATCACGTTGCCATGAGAGACGTTTATAATAAAAAAAAAAATTAACGGATTTTTAGAAAACACAAATTTTGTTTTATTTTGGTTTTAAAAAGAAACTTTGAATCTGTTTTTGAAAATAATGTGAATTTTTAATTAAGGAATTTTATTTGATTAAGAATCTGACTACAAATTGAGAAATTGTTTTTCTTGTAGGAATTGAATTTCTTGATAAAAAAAAATATTTTAAATACTGTGATATATATTTACTTGGTGAGCACCAATCCAAGTTTGGCTCAAGGCCATTTTACATGATCTTACCCAGGCTTTTTGGATTCGGTGTTACCCTTCACCTAGAGGAGCTGCTTTCCCGAGTTAACAAGCCCCATCTGCCCAAGACAGCTAAAGGTGAATGTAATGGTTTTGACTGGGATTTGAACTCGTGTAATATGATTCCAGAGCCTGAGCTTTTGCCAATGCTCCACCGTCACTGTATATATATTTTAACTTTATAAAAATATATAATCAAATGATTTAAGATTGATGTTGATCAACTTGTAATTCTAATATTTAGATTCATTTTTAAGAATTAAATTTTCACCAAATAATCAAAACAACTCTATTTAATTTACAAAAATATGAAAATTCCATGTAAAAAGAAAGGTCTCTTTTGTTAATCATGTAAATAATACTCTTTAATGTTTTTATTTTAGAATCCAAGATTTTGTAATGCAAAAGAAAGAGAAATCAAAAGGTTCCAGTTCATCTGTACGGGATCTTCCACCGACTCCTGAAGTGGTATTTA
>JAUZSX010336795.1:0-10751 GCA_034780655.1 Idiosepius hallami
ACCTCTCCTCACCCGTTCAGGCTTGGATCAGTCTTTCTGTTGTTATAGAATTTTAGGAAGACCTCTCCTCACCCGTTCGGTCTTAAATTAGTCTTCCTGTTGTTATAGAGTTTTAGGAAGATCTCTCCTCACCCGTTTGGGTTTAGATCAGTCTTTTTGTTATAGAGTTTTAGGAAGACCTCTCCTCGCCCGTTCGGGCTTAAATCTGTCTTTCTGTTGTTATAGAGTTTTAGGAAGACCTCTCCTCACCCGTTTGGGTTTAGATCAGTCTTCTTGTTGTTATAGAGTTTTAGGAAGATCTCTCCTCGCCCGTTTGGGTTTAGATCAGTCTTTCTGTTGTTATAGAGTTTTAGGAAGACCTCTCCTCACCCGTTTGGGCTTTGATCAGTCTTCCTATTGTTATAGAGTTTTAGGTAGACCTCTCCTCACCCGTTTGGGCTTTGATCAGTCTTCCTGTTGTTAAAGAGTTTTAGGAAGACCTCTCCTCACCTGTTCAGGCTTGGATCAGTCTTCGTTTTGTATATATGATAGAGAGAGAGAGAGAGAGAGAGAGAGAGAGGGGGAAATAGAAAGAGAAACAGAAACAGATTGAGAGATAGAGAGGGAGATAGGTACAGAGAGAGGAAGAAACGGGCAGAGAGACAATTAGCGAGAGAGAGAGAGATAGAGATACACAGAGACAGAGGGAAAGAAACAGATAGTGTGTGGGTGTGTGGGTGTGCGTGCATTAGAGAGAGAGAGAGAGAGAGACGCAGAAGTAGACAGAGAGAGAGAGAGGGAGAGAAATATACATATAGACTGGTAGAGACGGACGGAGGGACACAGAATGAGGGAGAGAGATATACAGAGAAAGATACAGACAGATAGAGAGAGTGTGTATGTGATAGAGAGAAAGAGGGGGAAGAGAGATAGAGACAGAGAGTCAGTGTGTGTATGTGTGTGTATGTGTGTGTGTGTGTGTGTGCGTATGTGAGTGTGATAGAGAGAAAGAGAAGAAGAAAGGCAGAGAGATAATGGAAGTGTGTGTGTCTGATAGAGAGAGTGAGGACAAAGGGATAGTGTGTGTGTCTGTGTCTGTGTGTGTCTGATAGAGAGAGTGAGGACAAAGGGATAGTGTGTGTGTCTGTGTCTGTGTGTGTCTGATAGAGAGATACAGAAGAGAGACAGAGAGATAGTGTGTGTGTGATAGAGAGAGAAGAAAAGAGACAGAGAGTATGTGAGTGTGTGTGTGTGTGTGCGTGTATGCCCGATAGAGAGAGAGAGAAGAAGAAGAGAGATAGAGTGTCTGATAGAAAGAGAAAAAGAGAGACAGGGACATAGTGTATGTGTGTGTGTGTGTGTGTATGTATGTGTGTGTGTGTGTGTGTGTGTGTGTGTCTGATAGGGAGAGAGAGAAAAGAAGAGAGACGAAGTGATATTGCGCACGCGCGTGTGTGTGTGTAATTAAGAAAGAGAGAGACAAAAAAATAGAGACAGAGATAATGTGTGTACTGTGTGAGATAAAGAGATAGAGAGAGACAGACAGACAGAGGAAGAGAGAGAGAGATAGTGTGTGTGTTTGATAAAGAGAGAGAGAGACGAAGGAAGAGAGAGAGATAGATAGCATGTGTACTGTGTGTGTGATAGAGAGAGAGAGACAGACAGAGGAAGAGAGAGAGATAGTGTTTGTGTTTGATAAAGAGAGAGAGAGACGAATGAAGAGAGATAGATAGATAGTGTGTGTACTGTGTGTGTGATAAAGAGAGAGAGAGAGACAGACAGACAGACAGGGAAAGAGAGAGAGAGATAGTGTGTGTGTTTAATAAAGAAAGAGACAGAGGAAGAGAGAGAGATAGTGTGTGTACCGTGTGTGTGATAAAGAGACAGAGGAAGAGAGAGAGAGAGAGAGAGAGTGTGTGTGTGTTTGATAAAGAGAGAGAGAGAGAGACAGAGGAAGAGAGACAGAGAGATAGTGTGTGTGTGTGTGTGTGTGTGTGTGTGTGTGTGTGTGTGTGTGTGTGTGATAGAGAGAGAGAAGAAGAGAGACAGAGATAGTGTGTGTACTGTGTGTGTGATAATGTGAGAGATAGAGAGGGGGAAGAAAGAGAGAGAAAAGAGAGAGAGAGAGAGAGAGAGAGAGAGATGGTACCGCCTGCAACACCCAAAACCTTTCCCGCCCAAAATCTTCTCTTCAACTTTCCACCTAAGTGTCTAATTGCCCACGGATTGTACACTTAATTAACTAAAATCCAATAAGAAGCGCCTACCAAAGCAAGCAGCGTTACAACGACCGACCGACTCATCGTTTTTTTTTTTTTTCGGTTCGTTTTATCGTATTTTTACTTCATTTTCTTCTTTTCACCATCTTGTCATAAATTCCACTTTTTACCTCCAACCGTTAAATCTACGTCCCATTGTAACAGGGTGAATCGGTACACATTGTTTCGTTTCGTTTTACGCCTCGCCATTCCAATTTTTGGCATTTTTTTTTTTTATTCATCCCGTTAGCCGATAACGAAGCGAGTTGTTCTCCCCCAATTTTTTTTTTCTCGCTTATTTGTTTCCTGTGAAGACAGACCTTTTCTTTATTTTGTATTTTCTTTCTTTATTTATTTTTTCGTTTTCCGTTTTTATTTATTATTATTTTTTATTTTTTAGACAGCTTTTCTCTTTGGTATAATGAGTCGATACAAAAACCAAACCCGGCAACACAAAAGGCGGAAAATGGACTAAATACACGAAATAGCCAATTATGAACGGAAACGATTGATGAATGTAATTTTCGGAAAGACTGTCGTCTGTTATCTCTTCTTTTTTTTTGTTTAAATCATTATTGTTTTGTTTTTTTTCTGTCTTCGTTTTTGTTGCAGGAGGCCATTTTTTTCCGTTTTTATTCTTGTGGGTGAAGAAAAATATCTGAGAGGCTTTATTGTCGAGTTTTGGCACTTTTTGCAGATTAGAGTTTGTTTTCTAGGGAGAATGTTGTCTACTTTTGGGGGGACGCGGGGATTATCATATCTTTATCATTCTTTTTTTTTTATTCTTTCTTTTTCTATTTTATTCACTTTCTATTCTCATCGCCTCCATTTTTCATCTTTTTTTTCGTCTCCTTTATCATCTTCTTCCCATTTTCTATGTTTCTTCTTGATTTTCTTCTTTTTCTTCTTCTTCACTTTTTTCTTCTTCTTCTTCATTTTTTTCTTCTTCTTCTTCATTTTCTTCTTTTTCTTTTTCTTCTTTTTTTCTTTCTTCTTTATCTTTTTCTCCTTTTCTTCCCTTTCGTCTTTCCTTCGTTTTTCTTCTTCTTTTCGATTATCCTTCTCCTGTCCATCATGTATAATCTTCTTTTTTTTTTCATTCTTCTTCCTTTCTCGACTCATTTCTGATTCTCCTCCTTTTTCTTCTTCTTCTTCTCCTCCTTTTTCTTCTTCTTCTTCTTCTCCTTTTTCTTCTTTTTCTCTTCCTTCTTGTCCTTCTTCTCCTATCTCTTTCTTCTTCCTCTTCTTCTTTTTCATCTTTTTTTCTTCTTCTTCTTCTCCTTCTTCTCCTTTTTCTTCTTTTTCTCTTCCTTCTTCTCCTTCTTCCCCTATCTCTTTCTTCTTCCTCTTCTTCTTTTTCATCTTTTCTTCTTCTTCTTCCTCCCGATATAATCCTTTCACTTCACCCCAACTCGTCACCCCCCTCCCCTTATTTATTTCTTTTTCCCTCAGCTGATAAACAGATTCTGGCGGAAAAAAGAATGTGGCACTTGTGGCTTTTACAGGTGCGAGCTGATCTGACAAAATGGCGACTCGGTTTTTATTGAAGAAAAAAATCAATGACACTTGGTATAATAGAATAGATTTCAATTAGGAAGATAATAATAATGATAATAATAATAATAATAATAATAATAATAATAATAATAATGATGATGATGATGATGATTATAATAATCATAATAATAACAACAACCTCAATAATAATAATACTACTACTAATAATAATGATAATGATGATGATGAAAATAATAATAATGATGATGATGATGATGATGATTATAATAATCATAATAATAACAACAACCTCAATAATAATAATAATAATACGAATAATAATGATATTGATGATGATGAAAATAATAATAATGATGATGATGATTATAATAATCATAATAATAACAACGACCTCAATAATAATAATAAAAATAATAGTAATAATAATGATAACAATGATGATGATGGTAATCATAATAATTATAATAATAATAACAACAATAAAAACAGGAATAATAATAATAATAATAATAATAATAATAATAATAATAATAATAATAATAATAATAATAATAACTACAATGATAATTAAAATAGAAATGTAATAATAACAATAATAATTTGGAGGACCTGTCGGAATTTCAGGGTAGTTGAAAAGTTTGAAAATATAAATAAAAAAGAGAACAAAGAAGAAAAAAAGGAGAAGAAAGAAGAAGAAGAAGAAGAAGAATATAGACAAGAAGAAGATGATGAAGAAGACGAAGAAAGAAGTAGAAGAAGAGGAAGAAGAAGAAAGAAGAAGAAGAAGAAGAAAGAGGAGATGAAGAAGAAGAAAAAGAAGAAATAGAAAAAAAGAAGATGAAGAAAAAGATGAAGAAAGAAGAAGAGAAAGAAGAGGAAGAAGATCAAGAAAGAAGAAGAAAATGTTCTACATCATCTTCTTCTTGTCCATTGTCTTCTTCTAGATGAAGAAAGGAGAAGAGGAAGAACAAGAACAACCCTGAAAAGTGATTCCTAGCCCAGCTTTTGTGATGTAATTAATGCAAGACCAATCAATCAAACAAACAAACCCCCACCCCACCTTACCTGCTCCCCCCCCCAAAAAAAAATAAAAGATAAAAAAAGAATAAAAATATAAACAAAAAACAACAAAAAAACAGGTGGGGGTGAAAGGCGGTGAGATTGAGGGGGGTTGCAGGGGGGATGGAGAAGAAGAAGAAGAGGAAGAAGAAAAAGAAGAAGAAAAAGAAGATGAAGAAGAAGAAAAAAAAGAAGAAGAAAAGGAAGATGAAGAAAAAGAAGAAGAAAGGAGAAGAAGAAGAAGAAAGAAGAAGAAGAAGAAGAAGAAGAAGAAAAAGAAAAAGAAAATGAAAAAGAAGAAAAGGAAGATGAAGAAAAAGAAAAAGAAGAAGAAAGAAGAAGAAAGAAGAAAGAAGAAGAAGAAAGAAGAAGAAGAAGAAAAAGAAAATGAAAAAGAAGAAGAAGAGACACCGGTCGCGCGTCGCCATTTTCTCATCATTTAATTACGACAAACAATTCGAACGATCGGCCCTTCATCTATTTATGAGCGTCACCAAACAACAATAAGCCGAATTGACAGACAGACTGACAGACAGACCGACTGACAGGAGGGCAGATAACCGACCCTCCAAAGAAACCACTCACTCACCCACCAATAAAAAAAAAACTAAAAAAACAGAAACAAAGTAGACCACAAAATGAAAAACCAACCAATCAATGGACTGACCAAACCTACAATATGAAAACCATCCATCCAACCGATCAACCATCCAACCATTCACAGTGAAACACATACTTATCAACTGCCAAGATCTCGATTCAACCTGATCAAAATTCTACCAAGCTAATAGTTTGAAAGACCTTTTCAACAACACTAACCCAAATAAAATCCTACAATTCTTAAAAGAAACCAAACTATACTCTAAGATCTAAAGTTTCCCCCATTCAGTAAAAACAATCTACACTGTTGATCAATATATATTTATATAAATATATCCAAAACCCTTTATAGTAAAAAAGCTCCCCTTATAAAAACCATATATTAAAATTCAAAGAAGATTCGGCATTAAATGACCTAAAATTGTTGATATGCCGTTAAACAGATCAATCGATCAATCAATCATCAATTTGTGCAATTTGTCAACGCATTACAAATAATTGCTTACATTTTTGTTCTTCGTGTATCGTTTACTCCTTTGCCCCCATCTTGTTACTGCCACCCACTCCACGGACACCGGTGGGAGTGTTACTGCTTCAGGCTGTTACCTGACAACTTTCTTGATCCCAGTGACAATGCAAACAAAAAAAAAACTATCTCAATAGCACCCCCATCACCGAGCAGCGTCAACAAAAGTGGGCCCTAATGAAAACTAAAAAAGGGCAGCGATACAACGAGCACGACCACCATCCCATGTCTTGTCCCTTTTGTCGCCATCATTGTCAGTCTCACCCCCGCTCTTTTTTTACTTCTATCCTTCTAGTGTCACGGATCATTGTCCTCGCCCCTAATCCTTCTATTCTGTCGGGTAATTCTTCGGAGGGTTGTTGAAGAGCCGCTCTTGGAGATTAATGATCTCAATAAGTGACTGGCAAATATTAGAACGGCATCAGCGGAGCCGACCACACCTCCATCACCATCACCATGATGAGCTTTCCTTCCCTGTTTCCCTTAAAAGACAGTGTCCTTGCAGAACGTGGTGAAAGGAAGGGTTAAGGGAAGAGAAGGAGGAGAGAGATGAAAAAGGAGAGAGTGGAAGGGTCCTGAGGTCGAAACAGGTTTAGATTTCTCGACTTTTACCCTCATCCCCAGAAACAACACCAGCAGACACAATTGTCGGACAGATGACCATTGATCTAATGGGAACAAGAACCACTAAATATATTAAACATTTTACATCGAATTTCTTCTTCTTCTTCTTACAGGTTTGGTTTATCTCCTCTTCTCTTTCTTTCTAATTCTTTTTCTTCTTCTTCTTCTTCTTTTTCTTCTTCTATTTCTTCTTTTTCTTCTTCACCGTTTTCTTCTTTTTTTTCTTCTTCTTTTTCTTCTTCTTCTTCTTCTTCTTCTTCTATTCCTTCTTCTTCTCCTTCTTCTTTTTCTTCTTCTTCTTCTTCTCCTTCTCCTTCTTTTTCTTCTCCTTCTTCTTTTTCTTCCTTTTCACCTTTTTCTTCTTTTTTTTCTTCTCATTCTTCTTTTTCTTCTTCTTTTTCTTCTTTTTCTTCTTCTTCTTTTTCTTCTTTTTCTTCTTCTTCCGCATTTTTTTAAGAAAAATGGGGGAAAGAATCAAGATCAATGGTCAATTGAGAGTATCAATTTTGATGAATTTATTTAATGATAGAAACATTCTTTGCTATATATGATATAATTATATGTGATGCTATCATTTCTAAGGTTTTAAATATATAAAATTATTCAAGAGATTTATACCGTTGCATTTGTTTTTGTCTAATGACCATTCATAGATATGACCCCGCAGATTAGAATATCTCATTATATACAGAGGGTAAATTTAACTCGACCAATCACAGAGTCAGAAGGAAGTGCTTTACCTTATTTGAGGAAGATTCAATAGATTTTGCCATTTTGTAAAATTGCAGACTGCATACTTGACTACTGGATTTATACTGCTGCCTTTACTGCCAATTAATACCAAGATATAATTAGGACTTTGATAATATGCTTTTATTAAAGATTATTCTTGTCCTTACTTGACTATTTTGCGATTTTACAATTAAAAAAAATATATATATAGTTTTTAGTAGGGCTATGACAACATGTTTTTTAAACCTGGATAGACTCGACTGCTACCCTCAACGCTCAGAACTAACAATTGACCCTCTTGTTGATGGTAGTGCCGGGTAAACTTAAATGGTCACTAATCTGAGCATTGAACATGTATGACGTTGCTTAACCTCGGTGACCTTGCTGTTCGAGAAGAAAGTTTTCATAGCCTTTTAAAATGTTAAAGCACAGAAAAAAAGAATGAAATGAACAGAAAAAAGAAACACAAACCCAGAAAATAGACGACAAATCGGTTAATATTTAATTCTTACAATGTAAAAGGTCAGTTTTATATATGAGATAGTAGCATTCAAGTAATTTAACAAAATGCACAAAAAAAAATGTTTCCCTAAAAGATAAGAAAACTCGTAAATTCAGAGAATAATTATATTTGTTTAGAATAGCAGAATATTTCCAATAGCTATTGCTATTTTTGTTACATCATTTTTGGTCTACTGGGACCGTTTTTTTTCTCTTCTTCTTCCTTATTGTTTATGAACGAAATGGGTTCGCCCATTTCATTTCATACAGAGTTAGTGTAATATAAACCAATCAAAGAGCAGAATGGGGAAAATATTGTCTATAAAAAAAAGTAAATCCAACTGACTTCCCGCCAGAGCTAGTGACTGCAATAATTGCTGGAATCTATTATTGTTGAGGAACTCAATCTTTCATCTTGGGTTTTTTTAGTTGGATAATTTACCATTTTGGACGTAATTACCCACATTGTCGGACCTTGATATCATCAAACAATTTCATATTGGATTTATTTATTTACCTATATTATCGGACTTTGATTTGACTTAACTTACCACAAAAAATGGTGTGAGATACTTAAAAAATTATTGTTTACTAACCAAACTTAATAAAATACAGCACGACTAGCAAGACAAATGACTATTACAAGCGTCTGTCGTTACCGACAATGCTATAGAGTTCTAATTATGACACTCTTGGACCAACGATGGCCCACTAGGCCTGGATGCCTTATACACACACACACACACACACACACACACACACACACACTCCCACACACACACACATATATATATATATATATATATAATTTGAAAATAAAGTTGTCAAGGAGACCGATGAAAATGGAAAAATTGGGTTTTAGCGATATTTTTCATTCATGATTTGTTCTATTTATTTTGTTTTCGAATAAAATAGATAGAACAAAGTCATGAATGAAAAATATCGCTAAAACCCAATTTTTCCATATATATATATATATATATATTAGTTTGTAAAGTAAAATTGCTTATATTTATAATTAGATTGCTTAATATAACTAATAGAGCACTTATATAAGTTAAGCATAGACACGGAGTCAACGGCGTTCGGTGACTATGAGTTTTCCCGCCTGGTGGTCATCAGACCGAAAGTCTGATGACCACACAGACGAGAAACTAACAGTCAGCGAAGGCCGTTGACTCCGTGTCGACGCTTAAGTAATATATATTCTCGCTTCTTATATATATATAGCTATATGTGCATCGTCCTCTCCACTAAAAAAATCAGGACTAGTTCTGAAAAAAAAAACATCCCACTAACATCTGCGTGGTTAACTTTACTCTGTTGTATGTAAATTTATATATAAAAAAATGGATTCTGACTTATTGATCATTAATAAGTTTAGGTGTGTGTGTGTGTTGGGGGGGTGAACAAAGATAGCAAAAGCTGTTGGAAATATTTCACTGTTTTTTATAAATATTATTTTTCATTGGAATTGCATGTTTTCATTTTTTTTTATTTATTTCACACCAATGGAATCAAGTCTTTACAAAAAAAAAAATTAATTCTTAAATAATTACAAAAATCAAACGAAAAAAAAAAGAATGAATGAGACGACCAAGGAAGAAGAATAAAAAGAAAAAAGAAAAAAAAAAGAAAGAAAAATGTTTATTTGGAGCCAATTAAGAAAACCATTTAAAATAATTGTTTTTTTTTAACATTTTGGGGAGGGGGTTGTGCTAGTAATTAATGGAGAACCCACAATCTTTTCGTTTTGAAAACAATTCCTTTTAATTATCGAATACCATACCAAAATCCTCAGTGATCATTTCTATTTATAAAGCTGATATCACTTTCTGAAAATATCTAATGACAATGATATCTATATTCAATTTGCGATGATATTGATTATTAAACCTAAAAGACATGATATACGATTTTATACAATTAAAAGAAATTATGGCATATACATACGATGATTCTTTCTCGTGAACTGTTTTTTGTGATGATATCTACAATTTATATACTAAACACACACACACACACACACATATATATATGAACCCAAGAATCACCACAGACAGGCACAGAAAGAGCCGTTTGTTTGAAAATGGAATTTTGATTCTGAAATATTACCAAACATTATATATTACATTGATAAACTTATGATGCTTCAGAAGAACTATAAACTAATATATATATATTTTTTTTGTGTGTGTACATCGATAAGTGACTGTGTGTGTGTGTGTGCATCGATAAGTGACTGTGTGTGTGTGTGTGTGTGTACATCGATAAGTGACTGTGCATGTGTGAGTGTGAGGTGGCTTCCATCTTTTGTATAGTTGTATTGATATAATAAAACAAATATTTTAGAATAATTCTTTAGGAAATAAACAATATTTGTTTTCTGATATTCTGATCTAATTTCTCGATTTTTAGAAATATTTCTTTAATCGACTAAGTCTCTTTTTATTCAAATTCTTTTAAACTAAAATTATTTTTTTGAAAAAAAAAAAAAAATAAATGGAATAAAAAAAACAAAATACAAAAATGCAATTTCTTATTTTAGGAAAATAATTACATTTAACTCTTTTCCCCCACCCAGAGGCCGATATATCGGCCCTGACAAAATAAGGCAAAAAAAAAGAAACACTAATATTTTTGCTTATATATATATATATATATATATAATTTTATTAAGGCTAAAATAATGCGTTAAAGGTATCAGTCAGTTATATTTCAAAGTTATAACTCCATTATCAAACTATTGGTCTTTTTTGTTCCTGTCTTTGTAGATTATTTTGTTATATTCATTGCTGTTTTAACGGTTATTGTTTAATAAACGTAATGTTATTGTTTATTTTAGCTCTTCCTAATGCTTTTGTTTGTTTTTGTTTTTATGTTTGGTAGTTATAGACATATTTCTCCTAACGTCAACTGTATGTTGACGTGGTTTTTAGCATTAATAAAATTTG
>JAUZSX010336806.1:0-10750 GCA_034780655.1 Idiosepius hallami
AACGTAGACGGAACAACTTGGATTCGAACCCGCGTAGCACGGTTCCGAAGTCCGATTGTCTATCCACTGAGCCACGTTGACACAACAGTAACCCTCACGTAAAGTGAGAACTCCGTGTAATACGATTTGTATAGTCCGTGCTTTTTAACCAATGTTCCACCGTCAACGCTAAAAAAAAAAAAAAGAAAAAAAAAAAAAAGAAAACGGAAGATCCTGAGAAGGACATATCAAGTTCTTTTGTTGCTGTGGAACTTTATCTATATACTTTTTTTTTTTTTTGGAGTGGCTTGAATAAACTTATGTCCAGTTCGTCAATCGGTTGGTCAGTTGGAAATAAAAAGACAATAAAGACCATCCTCTGGACACAGTGCCATGCCTAGCCATTTACTGTCCTCGATATAGAATGCACCTTGCGGACCCTTTACCCTAAGAAAGTAACTGGCGCTCTCTCAACACACTGAAGGCTTCGATCAAAGACTATATATACATACAAATATTAGTTAAGCGTAGACACGGAGTCAATGGTCTTCGGTGACTATCAATATCTCGCCTGTACACTCATCAGACCGAAAATACATATATATATATATATATATATAAAGAAAGAGAGAGAGAAAGAGAACGACAAAGACAGACAGACATACAGACAGACAGACAGCGTAATGCATTGATAGAAGTCTATTTCAACATATAAGTGTGATAATGATTTTCTAGTTAATCCTAATAATTAATTATTTTGCAAATTTTTTCGCATTACAAAAGATCTGTGAAGCCAAAGGGACTTGTGGTCCCCTTGGGAGCTTGTGACCCCTCCAGGGTCTGTAGGGGCCCAAAGCCCGGTCCTGTCCAGTGATGACGCTATAGAAATGTGTGCGCGCGAATAAACGAGCAGGTCTGGGTGAAATCAAAGAACGAATTCTCTCTATTCCCTCCCATGCGGGTTTCAAAATGGCGCAATGATCTTCAGGGGCAATGGTTCTTTAATAGAATTTTTTTAAAAAATGGCCGAGAGAAAAGGGAGAGAATTGAAGAAACAAAGACAGGAATCTTCAGGACAAATGTAAGTTTTCTCCAAGACTATTTTTATTTTATTCTGTGAAACATTTACCTTGTTTTTTATCTGTTTTAATGTTTTTTTTATATATTGCTATCCTTTCTAAGTAAGCAGCAAGGTGGAGCATTGATTAAAAACTCGGACTATGGAATCTAGTAGGGGGCCAGAGGCATCAGCCAATTCAACTTTTTGTAAAAGTCAGTCGTCGTGATTTTGCTCCATTTTGAGCTTTTGAAATCAGTGTTGTCCCTCACCTAGATGAGATACTCTCCCGAGTTAACGAGCCCTATTTTCCCGATGAAGCTAAAGGTATAGGCAATGGTTTTTGACTGGGATTTGAACTCGCGTAATACGATTAGTGGAGTTCCAAGCCTATGCAAATTTTCAATTCATCTTTTTGTAAAAGTTTGATTTTTGGTACCAGGTTGTAGTTTAGGGTCAAACTAAGAATTTGCGTCCGATTGGATAATGTTTCTCGCGTAAATTCCTTTTTCAAGACAAATAAACACTCTAATGCTTTCAAAAATTGATATATTGGATTTCTTGACTATGAAAACCTAGGTATAGACACCAAATTTATGTTTCTAGGTTGAATAGTTTCCAGAATATTGACGTTATTAGATTTGGTTAGCGGCCATTTTGTAAAATGGCGGAAATATATGAAGACGTACTCTGATCGTTGTCCCCTCGGACCAAAATTCTTAGTTTGACCCTAAACTGCAACCTGGTACCAAAAATCAAACTTTTACAAAAAGTTGAATTGAAAATGAAAATTCGTATAGGGTGGGAACTCTACTAGGCGTGAAAACGTTAATAACTAATAAAAAAAAAAATGACCTTTTACGTTTTTTTTTCTTTTACCCTACAGTCCCACACACTTCCTGCTGAATCAATTTGAGTTTGATTTTAAATTAATTTCTTTTTTAATTATGATTTTAATGTTAAATAGAATTCAATCTTAGATCACGTCAAGACCTTATGATTTTTTTTTATATTACCAGGTCAAAAATGAAAAAAAGAAAAAGTTAAGTAGTACTGACTTCGGGTAGCTTGATTAATGGTGATTATTTGATTATTAGTGGTGGTTGTTGTTGGTACAACACATAGCAGATAGTGTTGTTTGTTGTTGGTACAACACAACAACACATAGCAGATACTGTTGTTTGTTGTTTTATGTTCTTTTTGGCTTTTTCTTTACTCAATGGACAAAAACATCTTGTGTATAAAATAAATAAATCGAGATACCATATTGACCAGGAGGACCAGACCACCACCACCATATGTTCAAAAATTTAAATAGTTTCAATCTACTTAAATTGAATCTTTTTTCTTTTGCTTTTTGTTAAAAAATACGATAAAAAAAGACTCTTTTTCCCTTCCAAAAATAAATACTGCAATTTCAGACTTTATTTTTCTTTCTTTCAGATTTCATATTCGCATGCATTGCATTCATTGCACGTCAACTTACTATAATTAAGTGAAATCGAATGAAATCAAATTGCCTTTTCTCTAATACTAAATGTCTGTTTTCTTTCGGGGAAAAAACTTAAAAAAAACCGTTCTGAAAATAACAGCGTGGGTTTATTTGCATTTTTTGAGTGATTTTTTTTTTGTTTAATTTCAACAACTTCAAATAAAAAAAAACACAAAATGAAACATTTCTTTCTATTCTTCTTTTGAAGTTAAGCAAAGAGCACTTTCAATTCATTTTTAAGACTATGATCTTTTCAAATATTTTTTTATTAGGGGAAAAAACGCTAAAAAAGAATAGGTAATAGTTAAATGGTTAGTTAAGGTTTTAAAAAAACGTGGATTTATTCTTTATTTCCATAAAATAGAGATTTTGAATGAATGAATCTCTGGGAAGGTTGTTTTTATTATTGTTGTTGTTTTCGATTACTGTCACAAAACCAAACCAAATAGAGACAGACAGACAGACAGGCAGGTAAGGGTTAAATTGGTTCATCATAATCACCATCGATGAACAATCGAGCCTAAGATTATCAAATATTATTAATAATATTTAATTCATCATGATGAAGATCGTAATCATAACCTCTCCCCCTCTCTCTCCATTCGTTTTTCTTACAAGCGGATAAAGTTACAAAATGGTATTGCAAGCAGCAAGAAGAAAAATCACATCCCCAAACACCACACACATTTTTACTTTTTCACTTCATCGTGAATGTTTCCAACCTTTTGTGTTATTTGTTTTCCTCGACGGTGAATTTTAAGATTAGTTTTTATAAAATAATCATTTCATTTTTTTAAGTAACACATTATTACAAGCGGGGAACCAACTTTCGAAATCACTCTCTCTCTCTCATTCAATATCACCAATGACAATAACAACCAAAAAAGTGCAACTGCCGTATATTTTAATGTAGGAGTTAACCCTCTAGGGTCGTCTTAAAATGCTTTTAGCTAAGGTTTGCTTTTTAACTTTTCTAGAGTGTGTGTCGGGTGTACTTTTGTGTCGTAGGTCGCGAGCTTTCTGGGCCTGGGACCTTTAACACACACCGAAATATTCGGTAACTTTAATTACTTCAATAATTATTGTTTGATTTTTGTTTAGTTATGAACAACAGACAGCAATTATTCTTATTCTTGTGGATATGAGTTTTTTGCTAGCGTCAAAAACTGAGAGCCAAGCATAAAATATAGGTGTAATTTAATTTAATTATTGCGCATTCGTTACAGTGGCGATATGGCGTAAATGGTTGACTTGACGTGAAGAAGCACAAAAGAACAATACACGCAGCCTTGAGTTTTTTTATGCCTATTCGTTTTAATTTTACTTATCAATTTTTAACATTCACCACCACCTACAAACAAGCAGAAACAAACCAACTATAGTCATGAAAATAAGTGGGATTAAGCCAAAATAAAAACAATCTGCCTTCTTTCACTCCACCAGCAAAGGAAAGGTAAAAACATAAACATCATCAGTGAGTGAGTGAGTGAGTGACCACGAACGACGACGCCACTAAAAGAAAACAACAAATGTTTTTCTTTCAAAACTAATTAATTACCTAAAAAATTGAAATTAGGGGGAAAAAAATTGAAAATTTTCCCAGAATTTTCTCGGTTTTTGATTGATTTACTTTTTTATATTTTTCGTGAAAAGTCGTGTTAGAGCAAGCTTAGAAGGAATCCAAAGAAAAGATGGATCATCTTTACTTTATTCCGTAAAATAAATAAATAAATAAATAAAGGAATAAACTAAATACTTAGAAATGTTCTAAAATAAAATCAAATAAATAATTATAATAATAACAAAATATATATAATAATAAAATAAATAAATAAAATAAAAAATAATTTAAATAAAAATATTTTTTTACATAATAACCCCAAACCCCACCCCCCAAAAAATGCAAAATAGTCAATAAATACTTTTGCTTCGGTGGTGGTGGGTGCTTTTTTGATGCTTAGAGCAAATTTCAAGATATTAAATAAAACCCGTCAAAATTGAAAAAAAAAACAAAAAAAAAACGATTAAAATAAATATATCTAGAAGAAGACGAAAAAAAAAAATCAACACAGAAAACACTTAAAGGAGAAGAAAAGAAAAAAAGATAACTTAAAAAAAATTAAATTAAATAAATTGAAAACCATAATGACTTGACTTGGGTTGGTCTGAAATGATTTTAGAATTACGTTTTCTTAATTTATTTTTGAACATCAAGAACATATAAAAGGTAAACCAAACCAATCCTCTGGAGTTTGAAAAAAAATGTCAGTTAGATAGTTGCATAAACAATTAAAACAGCTGTTTCTGTTTATTAGCAAAACATTACAACATCCAAACAAACAGCAACAGCAACACTATCAGTTTAGTTTTTACACAGTTAACTTATATCAGCTGGCTAGAGTGTGTTTTAAATGTGTCAGTGTACTCAATCGGTCGGGGATTGATTATTAATCAATTAATTAAATTTATTCATAATAAAACAAATTTATCATAAATGATAGACTCTTTATTATTCGTTTACTTTAGAAAATGAAATATATCAGTGTTGTATAACAAATATTCATTCCAAACAGATTATTGTTAAATCAGCTGGGTCGGAGTTGGGTGGGTACCAGCAAAAAAGGTAATATTTTTTAGTGTGTGGGGTGGGATGTGAGATTATTATTTGCACTTACTGACAAATAATAATATTAATTAGTAATAATTAATCGATTAGAACCAGCTGGACACACAGGCAGTATTTATTTATCTTAGGGAGGGAACCAATCAAAAATATTTCGGAGGGTACCTATTATCCGTAGAATAAATTAACGGAAAATAATTTTAAACAATAAACCAGCTGGATGGGAGTATTTTGACCAATTAAATAATAAACTTTTAATAATAACTAATATGGTTAAAATAAAACAACAAAAAACGAATGTTTTAAGCAACCCTCACTTAGTATCCATTTCGGCAGCGTCAGCAACAACATCATCATCTTTATTACCAAATTTTTTTTTTTTAATTAATTCTTTAATATTCTTCCTTTTAAATTAACTTTTTTTTTGTGTTGGGTGCTGCTGGTTCTGAGCACACACACATACAAATAAAAACTCTACACTTTAACCCCAGCTGAATAGGGAGGGTGGTTTTGGTTTGGTTTAAAATATTAAAAAAAAATACAACATATTTTTTGCTCATAAAATGATTTTTTGTTGTTGTTGCTATTATTTTACTTACATGAAGAAGAAGAAAAAGCATTGTGACGTTTTAAATTGAAAAAATGACAGTCCAAGAGGATTATTATTATTGTTGATGGAACAGCAAGAAGAGGCGGACAACAACGGCAGTGAGTGGTCTATCCATTCCATGACAGAAACAGAAAGCTCCTTCCGAACCATAAACAACAGATTACAGAAATAACAATCGGTCCCCTCGTAAAAAAGAAAAAAAAAATAGATTTGATTTCCACGCGAGCGAATTAATTCCACTACTGTTGTTTATTGTTGTTATTTTCCAATGCTTTCTTTTTTTATGCTGTTATTCTGCTCTGTGCATATTGCGCATGCGCGCTCACTGCTAGTTGAAGAAAACATTTTTGAAAATAAGAGAGAACTAATAATTGTTTTTCTTTTAGTAGAAAATACTGTTTAATTTTTTTTAATATTTTAATTAAAAATATGCCAAAAATTTAAGTAAATTAAAAGAATAAATCCAAAATTACAAAAATATGCATCATTTAAAAAAAAAATTCTTCTTGTTCTCTCTCAAGCCTTAAGAAAAAAAGAAAAAAGAAATAAAACAAATGATAAAAGAAAACTAACTTGAAGACAAATTATTCTTTATACTGATATCAGCCTCAAGCCAGCCAGCAGTCAGTTAAGTCAAGTTGTTCACCCAGCCTGAAAAGATTAACTTGCAGGCAGGCAACTTCAAAATTAACTTGTGGTTTTGGTGAACAGTTGAATTGAATTAACTAGAGACTTTAACGTTTCTTTTTTTTGCTAGTAACTTAAAACAAACAATAGTTATTGAGAGTTTGAAATAAAAAACATTTTACTTTTACCCATACCATTGAATTCTGTATGTATGCAAGATTATTGCACGATACAACTATTCTTTAGTCAGTTCATCATCTTTTAAATGTGAACATCAACAATAAATTAATGCAATCTAAGTAAAAATAAATATTTTTAGCTGAAAGTCATTTTTTTTTAATTTAAAAATTAAGAATTAAAGAAGGGTAAAATTCAAGCGTGTCCGCCGCCGATTGGGGTGGTGTTGGTGGCTGGTGTGTGTGGTGGTGGGTATTCTCTGGTGAGTGGTGGTGTGGTGGTGTGGTGGGTGCTGTGCTGTCTGTGTGTGTGTGATTGTTTAATTTTTATGTATCAGAAGGGATTGCAAATTGCATTCATTGATGACCCTTCAATTGATTTGTTTTACAGCATTTAAACCTTTTTGCCTATTTAATGCTGCTGCTGCTTGTGCTCGCTCCTGATAACGTTAATTTTTGAATTACACAAGTTGTACTTCTTTTTAACCCATAGCTGGATAAATTTGGGCATTTCGCTGATTAATACGTTTTAGAAGATATTAGTGTGAATATGAACATAAAATGGAATGACAGTGATTATTCAAACTCGCGTAATATTACGATTCCAAAGTCCAAGTGTCACAATTATTGCACAATGAATAAAAAAAGTAAAAAAGGTATCAAATTACTTACATTTATCTTCTCATACTCCAAAGTGAAATTTCCTCATAAAATAAAAGGAGAAAGAGACATATTATTATTATTATTATTATTATTATTGTTGTTGTTATTGTTGTTGTTGGGTACTGTTAAATTACTTATGACTAAAGGCATAAGTTTAAAGTCTTATCTCTCTTTGTTGACTTCGTTATGGCCTTTTATTTAGTTGTGGTCATCATTGTTGCTTAGTATAATAATCTTTCTTATCAAAGAGAACTCATTCTCATTACTTTTTGAGACACACCAAAAGATTGTTATTTAGGTTTGAACAAAGGATAGAATTGATTACTATTTTGTGAAGACTTTGTAGTCAAACTCTTAGAGTTCTCTCTCTCTCTATCTCTCTTTCTTTCTTTCTCTCTCTCTCTATCTCTCTCTCTCTGTCTCTGTCTCTCTGTCTGTCTGTCTGTCTGTCTCTGTCTGTCTGTCTGTCTCTCTGTCTCTGTCTCTCTGTCTCTCTGTCTCTGTCTGTCTGTCTGTCTGTCTGTCTGTCTGCCTGTCTCTCTCTGTCTGTCTGTCTGTCTGTCGGTCGGTCTCTCTCTCTCTCTCTCTCTCTGTCTAACTCTGGCTGGTGTGCTGAGAGTGCTCCCCTTCAAAAAATGGGGTTTTATTTGACTGTATTTATTGGATTATTTCTTGTAAATTATAAATAGTTTTCTAACTTTAATTTTCGAGATATTATGCCTAGTTTTATTAATAATCACTTTAAGAAGAGATTGAATAACATCACTTGCAACTTTCATGTGAACAGAACAGAACAGAACAGATATAAAAACAACAACAATAAAAACAAAAACAAACAAAAATCAAAACATGATGAAAAACTCATTATTATATAATAAGACTTTAGTCGGATTAGTCTGAGCTTAGCCTTCTTTAAATCAGGTCACATTCATTAAACATTTAAAAAGAATTTAGGTTTTCGTTCTTATCCTCATGAATGCAATTTACCCAAACTCTAAACTATAAATAAAGATAAATAAACCAAATGCTTGTCAGAATTTATCAGATGAGTTTTGATTATTATTTTTATTTGAGATCTCATATCACTCATATCTCATATCACCATGCTCTTCTTGCGCACTTTAGCAACCAGTTGTTTTTACTGGAGTCAGAGTGACAACAAGTCTCCTGATTTCCAGAAGGATCCACACCATTACAGTCAAACATTTTGGGTTTTATCCGTACAAAGCACACCATCAGCCATTACCAGAGTCTTTCAACTCTGCTAACGTCTGGTAGTGATTCCTGGAGGCAGGGTGTCAGTGACTACGAGTCTCCTATGAGGCTCCAGTATATCTGGTTATCTTGCATAACCTCCTCCTCATTATTATTATTATTCAAATTGTTTAGACTTATCATCTTTATTGCTATATATTTATAATGAATACTATTTATGGGAAATTATGAGATAGATTTTGATTAATTATTATTATTATTATTATTATTATTATTATTATTATTATTATTATTAATTATTATTAGAATTTAAATTATTCAGACTTCTATTCTTATCTTTTTTGTTATAAATTCATAATGGACATTGCTTATCTGAATTTATGATATGAGTTTGGATTTTTATCATAATTCAAACAATTCAGACTTCTATTCTCATTAGCTTTGCTATATTTCCAATCGATATTTCACGTAGTGTTTAGCAAAAAAAGTTTAATTTTAGTCATTCAAGTTATTCGGACTTCTGTTCACTTCTTTATCTTGAATTTCACATGAAAATAGCAGAGTTTAAGAAATATCTGAAGAAGGCTGAAGAGTATTGTTGGTTTAATAGGATAGGATTGTTTAGACTTTAGATGTCCAACTTATACTGAAGCATCTAAAAGATAGTCTTATCAGAAGAAAGAATGGATGTAAACTATATATTATATAAACTGCAACAAAAAACCTTACTTTTCAATTGTTGCTCAACTTCTTTGCCTGATGGATACAACCGAGACCTAATTTTCATGAATTTGGATTATTATTATCATCATCATTATTATTATTATTATTTTTGTTGTTTAAGCTTTTTGATTCCTGTGGGAACATAGAGGCGCAATGGCACTCCTTCAATGAACCCTGTTCTGGCTGGTCTTCTCCAGCTTGGCCCATGCCACTTTGGCAGCCATATCTCGGCCTCAATACTTCTTTTCCAGGATTGCCTGAGGCGACCAACTCTGCGCTTACCTTGCTGATTATATTTAAAGGCCTGCTTGGTGGTGATAGATGCAGGCTTCCACAAGGTGTGTCTAATCCAATCCCATTTTTGATTTATTATCTCTGTCTCCATTGGGACTATTTTTATTTTCTTTGAATTATTGTTGCTGCCCCTGTTGCTGATAAACATATGTAGGAATGTACCTAAGTAACTTCAGGTCACTACTATCATGCTAAAAGACATTGTTTATTAACCTCCTTTCTCCTCCAAAATCTTTCCTCTTCTACTATTTCTCTCTTCCCCTACCAAACTCTCTCTAAACTATTTACCTATCTATATCTCATTCTTTGACCTCTTAGTGACCAAAAGAATTTGTCCCAGTTCCACTCCTGGCCTCAGACTATCAACACATGTCTGCTGCTAGCAGGCACTGAAAACCAAAGAAGAATGTAAAAATTAAGAAAATAAAGAATAACTTTTAAAAGCTAATATTGGTATCTACTCATCAAATAATACACACCAAAAATCACTAATATTACACTACAAACAAGTGAAAAATCCTTATAAATGTAATGTCATCTTGTGGTAGATGAAAATTAGTACAAATTAAAGCAATAATTATTAGATGAAACCAACCTAAACTTTTGGCTAATAATGGAATTAAGTACATCAATGAGGTTTGTCTATTATTTTATCCTGTTAAATAACAATTTTCTTATGGTAATAATGTAGGAGTGGAACGACTTTTGGGTTGTTTAAAATATGGAATGAAAATTCTTCATTTCATACCACAAACGGAAAATAGAGGTAACTGTTAATCGACTTAATGTTTTAATTTAACATACTGTTATCCCTTAGGGTTAGGGTTTTTAACAGTTACTTCCCCTCGTTCCCCAGCGTTCCTTAGGGCAGGCATGTCAAGCTTAGATCCCCGCAGGGCCACAGGAATCAGTTTGTGTTGGCATTAGGGCGCCCCCCCCCACAATATTAAAGTTGTTAAATAAAAATCATTGCTGAATATTTTAATTTTATTGGTAATTTAGAAGGTATTAGTGTATTTTAACACATTGGTGTTAATATGCAGTTTGAACTAACTATCACTAAATATGGCACCCATGTGTGTTAAAATAGTTTGGGCATATTCAAGAATGCAAGGTAAAAGTAGTAATTTATTTTTAAAAAATTTTTATAAACTATTGAAATGTAATTTCCATTAATATATATACAATATGCTAAAAAAATTTTTTCCTCAGTTAATTCCTTTAAAAAGTTTAAAATTGGTGTGCATATATATATATATATACACATACATATATAAAATGCTTTTTTTCC
>JAUZSX010336816.1:499-10750 GCA_034780655.1 Idiosepius hallami
CTTCTCAGCATTCTTCAGCTCCTCATTAAAACAAGCTCAAATTCCCCCCCCCCAACTAAAATTCAAAGTAAATATCCTCCTTGTTTGTTTAAGAACTTTTTTTTTGGCTTACAAGGCTTTACTTGGTATTCTTCACTATTGCAATTCTTTGTGGGTCAAATCTCAAATATGTTTTTTTTTTTTTTTTAAATAGTATGTCTTTTTGAATAGTCTCATGATTCTAGGGACTATAAAATATTGGCTTAGGGTTATAACAATATTTACTTCAGGGGTAGGTTGATAGCAAAATGAACTAAAACTAGAAAGTTCTAGAGAAAACATCTGAGTTATTGATTAATTTTCTGAAATCTATTCCTTTTTTACAATTTAGGGAAATCTTCTAAAGAATTTATAGTTAGAGTGCTCAATATCAGTGATTTGAAAAACCCCCAAAAAAGGTTCTCTGGGTTGGGGGTTGAGCATTAGGCTAGCGACTCTTTCTCGTAAAAACAAGTATGCTAAGGAAACAGCAAATACAAATTTGCTGCCCAATGCACCACTGAGTGTAATGGTTGATGAAAATGAGGCGCTTTTGCAGAACAAGCAAATGGAGAAATTTGGCCGAACTATAAACCCTTACCCTAAACCTTAGCCAATCAAATTACTGTCTTACAACCGGTGCAAAGTCCCCGAGCAAAAAATATTTTTTCATTTGCTTCCGAAAATGATACCACATGGCAAGCTTTTACCAATGCTCTACTTCACCTTGTTTGCAAGTTGGATATTTGGGTCGAAATTTGGAATATTAAAGATTTTTTTTATTTCTATAAATATTTCGAATAAAAGCCGAAAATATGTTTAATATTTCAAAATTGAATGAAAAAATAACCCCAAATCAAAAACAATGCGAAGCAAAAATCAAAACAAAATTCTTTGTCATAAAAAGGAATTCAAGAAACGAGAAAAAAATCTTACTATAGTGTTTATAATAAATATACAAATAACCAAAACTTATCTTTAGGGAAAGTAAATTTAACAAATATAAAGACGAGGACTAGAGTTTGCATAATAAATATACAAATTATCAAGCAGTTTAGTTGAAGCATTGGTAAAAGCTCGGGCTTTGGAATCATAGAACACAAGTTCAAATCCCAGTCAAAACCCATTGCATTCACCTTAAAAAATGGCCTTGTGCCAAACTTGGTTGCTGCTGCTCACCAAGTAAATATATTATATAATACTTACATATTTTTAAAAGCATGCGTTGGTGACAACAGGTCCCGTCAGATAACTGTTAAGTTAAGCAATATCGAGCCTGGTCAGTCGTTAGATGGGTGATGATTTGAGAATATCAGATACCACATCTTGCGTTGGGGCAGGAACACTGAGGTTAGTTTCTTGAGGCATGGTTAAACCACTGGGTAGATGCACCCTTAGTCTTTGTTTAAATAGTGATGGTGTCACAATAAAAACACCTCCGACCTAGTCGGGTCCCAAACTGTATCAGCCCCTGCTGTTCCTTTGGACAAGCCAGTGCGGTGGAAAGAGGAGAGCAAACTGCAGGAGTGACAGCATGCTTTCCTTATCAAACAGCCTAGACAAAAAACAACTATCTACTAATTGCTGTTTAACCCATGACCGACGGAGGACCTCCTTCTAATGTCAAAAATAATCTTGTGGGTTAGTCTGTCTTTCTGACTACTTTACTAATTTTTAGGAGAATATATTTTATATATAGAATATATTTGGCAGCAACAGAGGATCATTGGTAAAAGCTCGAACTCTGGAATCATATTACGTGAGTTCAAATCCCAGTCAAACCATGACATTCACTTTAGCTGCATCGGGCAGATAGGAATCGTTAAATCAGGAGAGCAACTTATCTAGGTGAAGGGTAACACTGAATTCAAAAAGCCCAGGTATATAGAGCACGTAAAAATGGCCCTGTGCCTAGCTTGGTTAGGTGCTCTACTAAGTAAATATGATATATAATATATATTTTATATATAGGATATATTTTATCTATAGACAGGAAAGGTGAGGAGTGGTAAAAGCTTGGACCTATTTATTTGAGCACCCACCCACAAGGCCAGTTTTACATACTCATTATATCCTTGGGATTTTTGTAATCAGTATTACCCTTCACCTAGATGAGTTACACTACCGGAGTTGATGGGTCTAATTCACCCGTTGTTTTGTAATCAGTGTTATCCTTACACCTAGATTAGTTACTTTTTTGGGTTATCAAGCCTTAATCGGCTCGAGACAGCTAAAAGTGAATGTAACGTTTTAACTGGGATTTAGACTCGTGTGATACAGTTCCAGAGTCGTAGCTTTAATCAATGCTCCACCCTTGCAACTTGGGTAGAAATTGAATGCAATGGTTTTAACTGGGATTTGAACTCGTATATTATGATTCAAGAGTCCAAGCTTTAATCAATGCCCCATCCTTGCAACTTGGGTAGAAATTGAAACTACTATCTTCAGACAATGTTCACTTGCAACCAAAGAGATACAACGCCTCTAACCGCCGGGTGTGCTGTGGCCCTGATATCATTGATAATACACTTTAAAGGTTTAAAGGATTATTGTTCAGGGGTAGTCAACACCCCTTTATCCATGCACAATATGGATTCATCTGGCTTGTATAATGCCAGATATTTCTGTCTTCAGGCAGAGAGTACACTCATTGTTTAATCACTCACAGTGGACAACAGGACTCTTCATCTTAATATCATATTTACTTGGTCGAGCACTAAACCAAGTTAGGCACAAGGCCATTTTTACATGCTCTATATACCTGGGCTTTTTCAATTCAGTGTTACCTTTCACCTAGATGAGTCGCTCTCCTGAGTTAACGAGCCCCATCTGCCCGAGGCAGCTAAAGTGAATGTAATGGTTTGACTAGGATTTGAACTCACATAATATGATTCCAGAGCCCAAGCTTTTACCAATGCTCCACCTTAATATAGTGACCCCTTAAACAGGACCACAACAATTTATTAACCAAAACGTGGCGAAACAACTTTAAAGATGAGGACAATAGTCTGCAAAAATGAATAAACCCTGTGTATCGCTTTATTGCATTTCAATATTTTTTTAAATATTGAAATTTCTATAAAACGCAGAGAGATGAAATTTGGTAAACTGGAAGAACATTACAAGGTGCCTTATTTCCCTGATTTTCGTGGAATTTGAACAAATATTTTGAAATTTCAAAATTAAAAAAAATATTGACCTGCAATAAAGCAATACACGGGGTTTACATTGTTTATGTTTTTTGTTAAATTTTTAAACTATTTTATTTTTTTTTTTTTAGGAATCGATTTACAGGCCGGTTGTGGTGGAGGTACCTGGTTAGCAATGAATCGTGAAGGAAAACTCGCAATCCTTTTAAATATTTTAGCGAATGATTTGAAACTAAACATGAGATCTCGAGGTGAGTATTTATATAAAAAAAAGTATATCTATATAAAGTTTTATTAAGGCCATAATGATGCATTAAATGTATCAGTAATATTTTGAAGATATAACTCCATTTTCAAACTATTGTAGTTCTTCTAAAGCATCATAGGATTATTGATAATAAATATAAAGTTTTATTAAGGCCATAATGATGCATTAAATGTATCAGTATTATTTTGGAGATATAACTCCATTTATGTAGACACAACCACATCCACTGGGTACTCACAGTATGTAAAATTAATAAGTAATTCTTTCAAATGTAATTGTATTCACTTTATTAATTCAATTAAACTACTAAATATACGAATATTACAGGCATTTCTATACCATATAATTTTTTTAGAATTTGTACCTCCACTCCAACAAAAGAAAGAAGTTGAATGTGTTCTCAAAAATTGTATTGTTTTTTTTTTAGGCCATCTCGTTTCTGATTATGTAAAGAACAAGGAAAGAAACATTGAGAGTTATATGAATGACATTGCTGAAAAGGGAGAACAATTCAACCTTTTTAATTTAATTCTTTTTGATCTCAAGTAAGTCTTTTTACGTTCAAACTAAAACACCATCTTTTCATACTTTTTCATTACTTAGACATTTACATTAGAGTTCATTCTTTATCCTTGAGTATTCTATGATTTTACCATTTCGTTTAATTCTCTAGTTATTGGTAGGCCTATAACAATATGCTTTCATTAAAGAATATTTTTGTCACAGACATGATTATTTTGTAATTTTACCATTTCTTTTAATTCTTTACTTATTAGTCATGTGGTGATAATATGATTTTATTTAAGATTATTCTTGCCATAGACTTGACTATTTTGCGATTTTACCATTTCTTTTAATTCTTTACTTATTAGTCAGGTGGTGATAATATGCTTTTATTTAAGAATATTCTTGTTGTTACTGGACTATTTTGAGATCTTACCATTTCCTTTAATTCTGTAGTTATTAGTAGGTCTATGATATGTTTTCATTAAAGAATATTCTCGTCACAAACTTGACTATTTTGTAATTTTACCATTTCTTTTAATTCTTTACTTATTAGTAGGGTTGTGATAATATGCTTTTATTTAGGAATATTCTTGTCACAGCCCAAATAACTAAAGCTAT
The DNA here is from genome assembly GCA_034780655.1 of Idiosepius hallami. Lineage (NCBI taxonomy): Eukaryota > Metazoa > Mollusca > Cephalopoda > Idiosepiidae > Idiosepius > Idiosepius hallami. The sequence goes on from JAUZSX010336816.1 coordinate 5,060, forward strand.
GATAAGAATATTCTTTAATAAAAACATATTGTCAAAATCTCACTTATAACCAACAAAGACACAAGTTCTTCTAAACAATACAAATATTTTTCTTTCCATCTAAATGTCTTCCAACTTTTAATGCATCTTCTGTGATAATTATTTTCCATTTCAGACTTGAATCCACTTATTATTATACAAATCAAACTAAAGACATTAAGCCACAAAGGTTAAAACCAGGTAAGTGTTTCTTGAATCATTAATTTTTTAAGTAAAACAAATTATATATATATATATATATATATAATTACCCTAAATGATTTCAAAGAATAATCTGTTTACATTTATTTTGTTAGGCACAAGGCCATTTTTATGTGTTCAATTATATCCCTGGACTTTTGTAATCAGTGTTGTACTTCACTTAGATGAGGATATATTCACTTGGTTGAGCACCAATCCAAGTTGGGCACAAGGTCATTTTTACGTGCTCGTTATATCCCTGGGTTTTTGTAATCAGTATTGCTCTTCACCTAGATGAGTAATTCTCCCAAGTTATTGAGCCCCATCTGACCGAGACAGCTAAAGGCAAATGTAATGGTTTGGACTGGGATTTGAACTTGTGTAATAAGATTCCAGAGTCCAAGCTTTTTACCAATGGTCTACCCTGGCTGCAGAGAATCATTTGATGTTTATAAGAAATAAATTAAAGATGATTTTATAACTGAAACCATCAATGTGAAAGTATCTTAAATGAGAAAAAAATTCTATGAAATGAATCGCCCCTCCCCTCTTTCAAAGTTGAATGAAATTAATTTTGTTTTCAGTTAATTCCATTTAGGTTTTTTTTTTTTTTCGTTTGACATTAAAAAAAAAAAACTACCCAGGTTTTCATTTTCTGAAGAGCTCTTGTACCAACCTGGATGTAGGGTCTCATACAATCAAGATATCTGTTTGTTATTTTATAAAAGATGTTTACATTGTTTTGTTAATTTCTTTCCATCTTGTTTTTATTTGTTAAAAATCTATTTGTCAGGTTCATATGCTTTAAGTAATACGGAAATCCTGAAGCCTTGGAAGAAAGTGGTTGTTTCAAAAGAGTTATTTGAACAAGCAGTCAATCAATTCCCCAAAGTGAAAGATAAAACACAATTGAAGACGGAATTATTTAAGTTGATGGACAATAAAGAAAGGTTAACAATAATTTTTTTTTTTTCTTTAACAACACAGTAACTCATCTAGGTGAAGGGCAACACTGATTACAAAATAATTAATACGTACAGGATCAGAATTTGAAAAATAACGAGTCACCACTGCAAATGGATATCACATAAAAGATATTCTAGAATTGATTTTATAAAATGGCAAATCTTTTTGAAAGAATTGATGAAAAAATTTGATTTATTTTTATAAAATCTTTTATTTAATAGTTGTTTTACAAAACACCTGTTATTTCTGCCCCACCTTGTATATAAATTATAAAATAGAAAAACTTTTTGAATAAATTGACCCAAAGATCAAAAACATCTTATATTTCATGATTAAAAAAAATGCCCATTCTGCCCAACCCTGTATTTTATCAAGTCTTTTTTTTTTTTAAAGATATTTTGATGAAGTTGCGGCCACAGAGTTTCCAAACCATGATTATTTAACGTCTTATATCGCTTGTAAAAATACAGATATTCGTTACGGCTCAAGGTGAGAGAAAATTCTGCTTTTAAAAAATTTAAATAAATTTTTGGATAAATGATCTGAAACGAATTCAAACACACTTAAGTATTTTCTTATGAAGAAAGAGAAAAATAATTGAAACTTATCAAAAAGATAGCTTTTTAAAAACTGTTCTCATCCTCTTGGCATAATACTTCACTAAATCTATGATGGTCTTCGGGCAATCCAAATCTGAAAAATTTAAATAAATATATAAGTCTTGGGGTCATCAGGAAAGAATGTGCATCGTTTCATTGCCTTCCTCTCTATGGTTTAAGATTTGAATAGATTTTAGATAAAAACACTTCAAACACATTTTAGTATTTGTTACAAAGGCTCTTACATCAAACCTTTTATCAAACTTGCCTTCTAAGCTTATTTTTGCAATCTTTTTGATTAAATAAACATAGGGTATGATTGTTGAGATTCCATTAAGTCTACTTATACTCGAGGTAGTACAAAAAAAATGGAATAATTGAAAGAGAGACTGGATGAAAACTATATTATATACGACAATATAATAAACAAAAAAAACTTTGTAATTGATAAAAGAAAAAGTCACTTTTATTCATTTTTTTAAAAAATTTGGTTTCATATGTAAAAAGTATACAGAGAACATTTTGTAGTTTTCTTATAAAGGGACATAACTCTTGTATCGGCCATATTAGAAATAATATGATGCAATTTCAGAAAAATGTAATTTATTTTGATTTTATTTTGAATCTTTTGACAAAATTTTTTTCTGAAACAAAGAATATAATTTTTAGGACATTATTCATATTTTCAAGGCTTTTTTTGAATTAATAATAGAAATGAGACCTTTTCAAGACAAAGCTCAAAATTTAAGCCCTTTCCCAGGTAATAATAGAAACAAGACCTTTTTCAAGACAAAGCTCAAAATTCAAAACCTTTTCAAGCCTATGCAAACCCTGTATATAGATACATATAAATGATTCTTGATAGCAACCCTTCAGTATGTTTAGGGTGCAAATTGCAATTTGTGGCATATTTTGTTTGAGGGCTGTGATATGGCTAAGCCTAGCCCTGATGAAGACTCACTAATTATTGCTTCTCTTCCATTTTTTTCTTTTCAGGACGCATTGTGTCATTCTGATTGACAGTGAAGGAAACTGTGACTTTTTGGAGAAAACCCTTGAAACACCGGTTGTTGCAGACAACTTCAAATGGGATTCTTCATATCATTCATTCAAATTGAATTTTGATTGGAGCAAGCAGAACAAGAAAGAATAATTGAATTTTGGATTCCTTCAGATGAGGTTGGATGATTATTATTCAGACTATTGTCCTTATCATTATTATTAATTCACCCAAATTAACCTTCAGTCTTCTTCGGGTATTATAAAGTTAATCATATAGTCTCCCTAATGTTTGCCATAGTAGTTTGTACCGATTTAAAATTATTTTTTAGAATTCTTGAGATGAGCTATGATAATTTTTACAACTGTAATTCTGACTATTGTCCTCATCCTTATTTGTTTCACAACATTTCAACTAAATTAATCTTTAGTCTTCCTCGGGTATTATAAAGTGATTGATAACATCTTTCTAATGGTTTCCCTAGTGGGATTGGATCGGGTCCATACCAATTTGGAATTATTTTTCGAAATCCTTAAGATGAGTTTTTATTTTTATTTTTGAGATGAGGCATCGTAATTTAGGTATTAACTTTATTAACGAGGACAAAAAGTCCGAATAATAAAGTTAATACCTAAACCTTAAGATGAGCTATAATAATTTGTACAAATGTTATTCGGACTATTGTCCTCATCCTTATTATTGTTCATCTCACAACATTTTAACCTATTCCTCGGTCATCTTCAAGTGATCTCCATTGTTAGTTCATATCTTGATCAAACCCATGAGGATTGATATGTTAGTAAAATAGATCTTTTTTCTTTCTAATGTTTTTTTTGATGTTCTGAAATTTAGCATTACTTTTGTAATGGATGATTCAATGATGTTTTATCGTTTTTTTTATTGTCACATGTCTTTTTTCTGCAAGTTTTTCACATTTTTAAATGTGTTTATGTTCTTCTTTTATTATTCTATTTCTAGTAGAAATTGTTTGATGTGTGTTTTATACTGTAACATTCTATTTTTACTTATTACCCATATTTTGACATACATTTCTTATAAATAAGGAATTATTTATGTATAATAATCCAGAATTAAACATTGAATTACGAGACCAGCAAAAATAAATCCCAATATCATATTTACTTATGCTTAATAACTATTAATCTCTAACATTTCAACTTATATTTCTTTTTTTTAAAAAAGGAAAATTAGGTAAAATAATTAAGGATTAAATATATTGAATTCTGAAAACAGTAAAAACCTTGTAGGCTGAATGTGGCAGAACCTCAACAACATTCAGTTCTTCAAAGGAGATGTGTGGCTTGGTATTGTCCTGCTGCATCTACATGCACTTTCGGCTGATCAGAGCCACCGGGTATTTTTGCAAATCTGCAATATAAATGCAGAAAAAGAAAAAGAAAATTAAATAGAAATTCAATTTTCATTCAATCCTTGTTTGTGTGTTTACAAACTTTTGGGACAACCTAAAAGCACAAATTGTTGGTTGATGTGTGTTTAAAATGCTTCAATGATATTTATTAATTAAGTTTTGATACAAGTATTGGGTTGCTGTCCTTAAAGTTTGGGGAAGCATGTCTCAAGCATTCTTATTCAAAACCGGCTGAATGGTAATTGAACCAGATCAAAAAAAAAAAAAAAAAGGTTACAGTTTGATGACAAAATCTCGGAAAATGGTGGGCTTTATTTTAAGGAATATTTTTTCTTGGGCAAATAAAATGTTAAAGTGTTTACAAACCTTTGGGACAACCCAATATTTATATCTTAAACTTTTTTTCTCTCTCTCTTTTCAGAAATTTTTTGATGGGCTACATGATCCATTCAACTACAAAACCAATCAGAATTTAGAAGTTATCATGCACTTACAGTTCACAAACAAATTCGTTAGAGTTGACATTATAATTTTTCAAATTCATCAACAAAATATGGAATTACATCATAAAACTAAAAAAAAACATTTATCATTGATTGTAGAAAATACTTTAATATTTTGGAATCAGCACGCCAATGTTGTAAAAAGTGAGGACGTAAAAATGTTTGTACAAATTAATGATTTTATCATTTTGCTTACAAAAGAAATCAAGGTAATAATTAAGGATAATAGCATTTGAAAAAGGCTTAGAAAATAAATCTAATGTCTGGTCTATAACACAATACATGAAAATTTTTAAAAAATTATTCTACTCCTTAGAACCCTGACATAGCAAAATTACTATTTAGTCACTCAGATGAGTTCTATTAGATAACTATATTAGGGAGGAAATGACCATGTCTTTTTTTTTTTTTTGCCTTAGATCACCAGGGCCGATATTTCGGCCCTTTAGGGTAATTATCTATGTATAAATACATTAACATATACATTATACAAATAAGCAACTAAGGGTGTAGATATAGAACAATACCGAATAATGAAAAAAGTTCTAAGCTTGTCAACTTATGAATTTTGTATTCAGTAATTTTTAATAGATTATATTTCTTAGATTATGAAGAAATTCTAAGCTTGTCAACTCATGAATTTCATAATTTTAAATAGATTATATTTCCTAGGTTATGACAAAAATATCTCTTGGATAAGTACAGCTTTCATAGCTCAGTAGGTACAGTAGATAAAAATAATGAAAGCAATGTTAGAGTCTAAGGTTTGATTTCTCCATGCGGCCTACGTGTGTTTTTTTTTTACTTTTAAAGAGACACAGTACACACAAATAAATAAATAGAATGAAACAAAAAAACACAAATCCTCATTGGTCATTCTTATGTAAAAGATAGAAAACTTTGGAGTTGTGGTAAAGGGTTGGGAAATGTTATAATCCTTTGGAGTTGTGGTAAAGGGTTGGGAAATGTTATAATCCTTTGGAGTTGTGGTAAAGGGTTGGGAAATGTTATAAT
>JAUZSX010336838.1:0-10750 GCA_034780655.1 Idiosepius hallami
GATAGATAGATAGATAGATAGATAGATAGATAGATAGATAGATAGATAGATAGATAGATAGATAGATAGATGATTGATTGATAAAGGTAAATCACGATATCGACTTAATCTACTACGAGAAGCTGACTTACTGCTGAAAGCAAAAGGCAAGCCGCCAGGTAGTAACACTAGTTACGAATACTCAATCCACCACTCACTACACTGAAATAAAAGAAATTGTCGATCAATAGACATGGATGGATATGGATGATGATGACTGCTGACTGCAAGTAGATATATGGAAACAGACAAGAGGGTGGGGATAAATGAATGGAGGAATGAATGAATGGAAGAATGGATGAATAACGGATTATTCCTTCCTTCTTTTCTCTGATTACTCGTTTTTCCACGCTTATTTAGCTGTCTCTCTGTCACTGTTACTTCTCTTTTTCCTTTAACTGCCTACTCAAATCCTGCATTTTTTTTTCAGTGGTGATTGCACACACAAGTGCGTTTTTCTTGCTTTCTTTCGTTCTTTCTCCGTTTCTTTTTTTCTTTTCATTTCTATCATTCCTTTTACCTCTCGCTTTCTAATTTATCAATTCCTTGATTCTTCTTTCATTTTCCCTTTTTTTATTCGTTCGTCCACCTTCCTTTTTCTTTCCCCATTTCCATCCATCATCCATATCCACCCATCCTTTTTTGTTATCAATATTTTGTTGGTTAAAAAAGGGTGTCTTTGAGTTAGGAACTATTTCGAAACGAACTATTTTAGCTTAAACAAGTGAAATTCTAAGAAAGATTTTCGATAAAAAAAGTTAAAACCGTTAAACCAATGGTCTTCAAAAACACACACAAAATAATTTATTTATTTAAAGCTAAAATACTTTGAAAAAAATTCCCAACAACAAAAGGTAGTTATTAGGAGGAATGGGGGGGTCGATACCAGTGATATCACTAAAATTGGAATCACCACAGTACACCACACCACACACCACCACTCACCACACCAACACCACCCTACCTCCAACAAAAAAAAAATCATTTAGAAATATTCCAAGACCAAGAAGTAAATCTTTAGGAGTAATAATTAATAACCGGTTAAGTAACAATTGAACCTAACCAAGGAATAAATAGCTTAAAGAAAGTCTCCAAAAGGATTAGAGACCTTGTGAGTGAGTGGAGAGTGGGGTGATATACTAACCAGACCACACACACACCACCACCACCATTACCACGCGCACACCAACCACTAGTAGTGTGTAACCAAAAACCATAAAACACTAAAACAGTAATATCCTAAAATAGAATAATTAATTTCCAGCATAAGGTTGCCTGTTTGGTTTGCCATGTCCAAGAGGAGAAAAAAGAACTTCTCAGAAGAAGCGTAAAATAATACTCTAAAATTATTTTTCTTAGAAATAATTCCCGACATCAGAAAAATAGTCAGGAGGAGTGAATAGTAAAATAAAATATCTAGCAGAAATCTAGCTTAAAATACTTTGTTTTAGAAATGGTTGCCAAACAAACACCAGAGTAAGCACTAAAATAGAAATGAATTCTCTAAAATATATCGTTTAGAGAAATAGTTTTGTTTGCCAACATCATCAGAGAAGTTGTCAGGTGAGGAAAGCAAAGGAGCGTTAAAATTGCACATCCTTTCCATCCATCCATCCATCCATCCATCCATTATTCATTCTTATTCTTCCTTTTTCTTCCTTTTTTTTAAATTCCTTCTTTATTTCTATTCGTCTATTTCTTTCTTTTTTTAAGTTATGACATGACACCCCACACCAGACACCTAACATACGCACGCGTAAAAACAATGATAGAAATTGTTGTTGTTTAACCTTTCTTCTTGAGTGCTAAAAAATAATTGATCGCAAATGTGAATAATCAACTTTTTGTTAAAAAAAAACATTGAAGGAACAATATGATAAATAAATAAAATTAAATAAATAACCTTTAATTTTTTTTGTCGCTGTAAGACAAGAAAAACAAAACAACGAAAATACAACCAAAAATATGGAAGAAGTAAAGAGGAATCTGGCTGTTGCTGAAATGCTGCTGTGAGTGCTAAAGTGTGCTTTCTTTTGCGTTGCTGTTGCGACCTGGGTGGGGAGGGAGCATCAAACTAACAGTTTGAAACCGTTTAAACACTCACCCACCACACACTAATACCACAAACAAACAAGTCACCCACAACCACTATAAAGTATATACAATATTGCAATAATTATGTAATAACTGTATATACGTTAGTACGTACTTAGTACGTTTGTGTTAATAATCTGCGCGAGTGCCTACTGCCTGTCTGCGGCAGTTGTTGCGGTCGGTGCGGCAGGCACTCACTGCCTGTCCTGTCGGTCTTCTTTCTTCATAGAAAGACAACAAAGACGCGGAATATGGATCGATAGGCTATTTCGGAATCCTTGGGATGAGGCTTGAAGATTTGTACAAATATTATTCGGACTGTTGTAGTGTTGTTTGTTGTTGTCCTCATACTTATCATTGATATATTCAGAACATTTCGGCTGATTAACTCTTTCGGTCTTCTTCAGGTGATCGATCTCGGTAACTTTCTTGTCGTAATCTGAAGGTAAAGGTTTCAATCCCACCCAAATGCAGTAATCACAAAATTCCAATCGAAAGCATGGTTAACAGAACGAGAGCAGGTTACCCCCGTAGTTTGAATAAAGGGTTGAGTTCGACATTCTGTAATCCCCGATTACGACAAGAAGGTTCCCGAGATCGATAATCGGCCGAAATGTTCTGAATATAACAATGATAAGGATGAGGACAACTAACAGTCCGAATAATATTTGTACATGGATCGATAGGTTAACTAAGCAATTCATATCTTATATCTCTGTCTTCTCTGGTGGAACTGTGTGTTCGTGTGTGTATGGAATCTGGCTCCCTAGCCAATCGTCAGTACTACTGAGTGCTACTGAGTGCTCTCTGGTGTGTGTGGTGTGGTGTGAGATCTTGGAACAATAATACGCGTTCAAATTCCATGAGATTATTCACTTTTTGTGGCTTTGATTTAAATGCAAGGAATGACAACAAATTTCTGTTTTACCTTCTAAATGAAATTTATTCTTAAAAGTAGATAAGGTGAACTAATGACATTTATGAATGAATGGAACTCGTGGCGTGGGGGCATGCGCGTGCGTGCATGTACGTCGTCGCCATTGTCAAATGCCACAGACTTTTCTTGCATATTGGTAGGAGGTTTTCTTGGTCCCATTTTAACTTGTTGAATGAAATGTCATTATTGCTCTTTCTGTTACAACACTAAATTCTTTCACAAAAACAAAATTTAAATTGTGCGCATAACGGTCAGCCAGCAATTATCTATCAACTAATTATTTTTATCCATTATTTCTTTCAGAGTTGTTACTTTTTATTCATTTTTATTCGTATTCGCCCGGTTTTTCTTATTTTAAACTAATTTAATTTCTATCTTCGGAAAATAAAATCTAAATACACAATAAACAAAAAGTTGTTGTTTTCATTTCTTTCTTTCTTTCTTTGCTCATGTGCTCAGACAAAATTTACTGTTAGCTACAAGACAAGACCGTTACCGACGAATAATCAATGAATGAGCGATTAAAATCAAGGGAGACAATCTGAAACTTTTAAAACAGAATTGTTCGGAACAAATTTAAAAAAAGAGTTGATGGAAGTAAAAGTATTAAATATTATCATTATTATAATTAACAACAATAAAATGTCTCATCATTAAACTTTTTTAAGGTAGAGTTGGATAAATTATAGTAGGATCAGTGCCGCTCTTTTTAGCCACATTGCAGAATGCAGCCCTGATGCAAATTGCGTCTTGCGGCTCCTTTACTCCTAAAAAGCAACTGGTACACCCACCTCATACTAAAGGCTTCTATCAAAGTCTTTCTTTACATACATATAAAAATATATAGAGACAGGAAAGACAGACAGAGATCGATTGTAAGATATATATTTCAACTGCAATATTGATTTTCTACTTTGATTTTCTACTTAATCCTAATAAATAATTGTGGTTTGTGGTAACTTTTTGCATTAAAAATGATCTGTGATGCCAAGGAGGAGGCTTAAGGCCCGTCGGGAGCTTGCAGCCCTCCTGTAGTTGTGGGATCTGCGAGGGCCCTAAGCCAAGTTGGTCTTGCCTAAGCACGGCCCTGGGTAGGATTAAAAAAATAGAATCAAGAATTATAGTGAATAATGCAGGCCACTGGCAATTGTGTGTGTATGCTCTGAGCATACTCTCTGCTGAAAATGCTTCTGAGCCAGCCAAGTTCAATTTAAAAATTTAAAAGGTTGCTTCTAACATCAATGGTTATTGGTTCTTAACCATCTTTTAAAACCATTTTCTCTTAATAGGCCCCTTCAAAACTATTAGCCATAAGAACACTTTTCTATTCATCATTCATAAGTTTTAATTTAACAATAATAGGAGAATTATTGTATTGTAATTATGAATACCTTTGGTCATCCATAGTTCCGTCCCCGTCCTTAATATGAAGTGACATCTGATTTGGAGTCAGTTGGTTGGTCAGTCAGTTAGTCAGTGAGTCAGAAAAAGGCAAAGAGCGAGCAAGTCTCTGCATCCATGTGCAGGGGGGGTGCTGACTGGTGAATAAAAAAAATGTAGAACCACACATAAGGTGTACGTGTCTGTTCTAGCCCCAGAACTATCAATCCCCAGAACCTCAAGAGAGGAAAGACGACTACATAGCCTGAACTAAGAACAACTCTGCTCAAACCACAACAACAGTACATTATGATCATTGTGCCTTCAGGGATAACCATCACCGAGCATTGGTAGAGTGGAAATATTCTGCAAATAGTGAGTGTGTAGAAGCAGACACAGAGGAATGAAAAACAAAGGAGATGTAGCACTATAAAGTTTTTGAATGGAATGGCACGGAACCAGCTAGATCTTACAAAAGACTTATAACCCTGACTCCAGTAAAAACCACTGGTTGCTGGGTGTGCAAGCGCCTGGTGATTGGTCTGACATCCCATTATAGCTGAGGCTGTACAGGAAAACAAAATCCTATGGGACTTCAATATACAAACTGAACAAACCAATCCAAGAAAGAAGACCAGACTAATTATCGTCAATAAGACGGAAAAATTATGCCAAATAGTGGACTTTGCTGTAATGGCTGACCACAGAGTGAAAATCAAAGAAAAGGTAAAGATAAGAAAATACCAAGAACTGGTGAAGGAGCTAAGGAATCATAATTATCATAAGATTATCATAAGAGCCATAAATAGAAGATAACAAGAAATTGGTAAGAAAGGAATAATATAAGAACTGCTGACATAACCAGGAAGGTAATGGAACATGGAAACTGAAACCAACAAAATGAAAAGTATACGAGGGAAGAATAAAAAAAATGATTGAGAAGAGAAGCTTGCAGATTGCAAGGAATACTGAAGTGCTAGAGGAGACTTGTTGTCCCAACATTCTGCTTTCAGAGGGTACCACCTGAGGTTGGCAGAATCTAGATTCTACTAGCACGAAAAGTAGCACAGCACAGAGCAAGCACTAGCAGCATTCAGCAAGGAGCATTTAGCAATTAGCAATTAATGAGATCTCATAGTAATAATAATAATGAAAAATAATAGTTAATAGTAACTATAATTAAAACATAATAATGTTTCTTCCATAGTCAGTAAGGTGTCTTGGAAAGAGTTAGTTGAGAGTTCATCAGGCAGTTGACTTTGTGGACTGACCAGCAAACAACTTTTGTGTTGTGTTTTTTTATTGATTAGAACCCTGTGGATCCACCAATTTATTGTGTTTTCTATATGGACCCCAGAAATATCATTGAAACCCAAAGGAGGGTCCACGTGGCTTCAGGTGGAGTGGACTGTGAACAACTGGCTTTCATGGAATTTACAGCAAATTTTAGAATTATAGTGAATGAATGAATTAATGCTATCTTACAGTCTTGACCAGTGGTTTTCAAACTTTTTTTGCCAGCGTCCCCTTCTCGGCTGGACGATAATGCCAGTGGCTCCCTCTTCCAACGAATGCCATAACAACAATACATCTACAGGAATATACAGTGGAAGTATACAGACACGAATGTCTGTTTGCAGTAACCTGGGATGACTTAATTAAATCGTTCTATCTTTGCAGCCTTTCTACCGACACCAATTGAACATTTTTCAGGAATTGATCTAAGGCCCCCTTCATAATTTTAACACCTCCTTATCCGACTACTTATTCGCCAGCGCCCCCTGAAAGTTCTTATCGCCCCCACCCAAGAGGGCAGTACTGCCAGGACCGAGGACGGCCCACTTTGAAAACCAAAACTACTGGTCTAAACTAAGATGAGTCTTTACGAATCCTTTTTTTATTAGTTACAAGATAAAATTATTATATAACCCTTTAAACCCTAAAAACCCATTTATGGGCTCCGGTGAAATAAGGCAAAAGGACACACACACACACACAGACAAATATTTTAACCTTTTCCTTTGGATCCTGACTTCGCAATATTACCAAGTAGTAAGTCACTCAGTCGAGCGAGCACTAGAGCAGCCAGCCGTTAAAGAACCATATTAGGGTTAAAAATGTCAGTGGGTCATTTTTGCCTTTGATTACAAAGGCCGATATATCGGCCCTTTCGGGTCGAAAGGGTTAATGTTTAAATCATGGGATGGTTCAATAATGCGGATTTGACTCTCTAAGGAAAGGTATGAATGGTATCCTCTACTCCACCCACTGACTTCTAGACTCACTGAAAACGTTTTCTTTAAAAATAATTTTTTTTAAGTTATGAAATGAGGAATAGGTTCCCTTTTTTTTCTCTCTCTCCTTCCCTACTACTTACCCGTGTATGTACTTGTACTTACACGATACCACCAGAGAATTAATTGCAAACTGAACTCTAACGTAACACTAACAGTAGTGTGAGTGTGCCGTTCGGATAGGCAAAATGATATTCAGAGCCAGCTCTTTCTTCTTCCATAATATCGAAAATAAAATAGAACGAAAACCGATAGAAAAGTTTTTAATTTCTACCTGTTTTTCCTTTTCGTCAAAAATTTGGTAAAAACATTATTCGCTTTCTTTCTTCCTTCCCTTCTTTCTTTCTTTATTGTTTAATTTAATTCCATTTTTTTTTCTTTTTTTCAAATAACAAATATTTTGTCTTGTTTATGCTTTGGGTAGATTTTAAAAGCAACTATATAACTGAAAAAACATAAAAAAACAAAAGTCTAAAAACAAAAAATTAAAAAAAAAAACAAACAAAAATTATTTTTTTGATTAAAAATATCGGTTGCTCAGGCGTCTTCTCCTCGCCATGGAACAGTATCACCAACTCGACAAGAGTTCGATCCTCACAGGGTACATACTGTAAAATAAATTAAATTATAAACACCTTACTTTGGAGCAATGTCTTTTGTTTTCTTTCAGCTTAATTAATTAGTATGTCGACTTAGCAACAAACTGAATTAATTTAAAAAAAAAACAATTCGTCTTCATTGGTAGAACGAAACGTTACGTTTTTTTTCTTTCTTTCACTCTTTTTCTCTCCTTTCCTCTCTCTTTCTCTTACTCTTTCTCTCTCTCTCTCTCTCTCTCTCTCTCTCTCCCTCTCTTCAAAATTACTTTTTTGTATAAATTTCCTATCCAACCTAAACTCCTTAAAACTTTATGATGTTAGGAATAATTGTTTACAAACGAACCAATAAACACTTTTTGATTATAAAATTATGGAGTTTTTTTAGGGAGGGAAAAAAAAATACTAAAAAATTTTTGTTAATTTTTCGGAATATAACTTTTTTTTCTTATAGTTAAGATTATTTGTTTGATCTGTTTTCTACGGCATATCAGCGTTTTTTTAAGGCCATTAGTACGAAAAACAACCTCAAAAAGTATATTTTAACACAATGTTTGCTTATAACTGGAAGATGAAATTTTGGGGATTATTTACCTCCGAAAGTGAAAACTGATAAAAATTTATTAATATTAATAAAAAATTTAAAATTATTGAATTCCGACGAACAAGACAAGTTTTTTTATGTTCATTTTTATTTGATCGTGGAAAACAGACGATCTTTAACCAAAATCCATTTAGCTTTGGATCCTGAAAGATTTATCCCCCCCCCCCGGTGCACAGTGCCAGTGGGTTGCAGTGTGCGCTGCTCTGTGCGCCGGTGCGGTGTGCTGTGATCTAGTGAAATTGACAGAACAAATTTCAAGTTTATAGTCTAGTGGTTTTCAAAGTAGGTGCTACCGCCCACTGGGCGGCGATATGAACTTTTAGGGGGCGGCGCTGGCGAGTAAGTAGCCAGTCGAGCGGGCGTTTAGAGGGCCTTAGAGCAATTCCAGTAAAATGTTCAATTGGTGTTGGTAGAAAGGCTGGAAAAACAGGACGATTTAATTAAGCATTCCCCAGTTGTTCGTTCCCATGTACTCCAACGTATATTCTCCTAGATGTACCGTCGTTATGGCATTCGTTGGAAGAGGGGAGGCTAGCATTTTCGTCCAGCGGTAAAGGGGGCGCTACCAACAAAAAATTTTGAAAACCAGTTTTAGAGCAAGAAATTTTGATAATAACCGTTTGTCAGACAGACAGACTGACAGATAGACACACAAGGTTACTCTTTACTGGGGTCTGTTGGTGTTACCATCAACCATCACTAATAATTAATTTAATATGATTAACTACATGAGGCCTTTGTCCCAAAACAAATATATGGTTTATCATGGACAGTGAGAAAGTAGTATATAAGCATAATGGAAATGTAAATGAATCCCATGGAAGAAGAGAGGTGAGGACAAGAGGTCTTTCTTTTCTGCTGGCCGTGTTCCGTCTGCTGACTGACCAAAGTTCTGGGAATTGAGATCGAAGTAGTTCCTCAGACCACTTGCAAGAATCACTACGCGGTTCCGGCCAACTTGTTAATGTATGGCCGGATTACCTGGCGTGATTCCGGTCTGGGATGACTGCTACAACTCTAAGAGTCTAGATACACAAGAAGAGCAAGAGACACAACAAGATACAACAACCTCTATATAAAGAGTTGTTGCGAAGAAGTCTTTTATACATTAGGCTCTACTTCAGGGCTAGAGAAAATGTCTCTTATATCCCAGACTCTTATATTTAGAATATCTATTAATCATCAAAATTTGTTTATTATTAAAACCTGTTTATCTATATAGATATAAAAGTCAGACTGTCATCTTTGATTGGGTTCTACATTTGGTTTCAAATTTCCATTTTACGAGTGCGTGGGCATGGCTAGATCGAGCAAAAGAAAACGTGAAATTGAACTGTAAACACTTGTATCTTTAAATAGTCACCCATCTAACTTCTGACCAGGCTCGAGGTTGCTTAATCTTCAGTGATCTGATTGGAACTGGTGTCTCCAACGCAACATGATCTTATAAATATATTCAGTGCCGTGCTTAGCCACTTAGCGGCCCGACACAGATGTGCCTTGCGGCCCCTTTACCCAAACAAAAGCAAGTTGCACCCCCTGAAAAAACTGGAACCTTTGATTATATATACATAGAGAGAGATAGGCAGAAAGAGAGATGGAATGATAGATGTATAGTACAAGTGTGATAATGATTTTCTAATTAATCTTAACAATTATTTCGGTAATTTTTTTTCATTACAAAAGTTTCGCGGGCCCTAGGGAGCTTGTGGCCCCTTCCACAATTGCGGGGTTTGCGGGGGCACTTAAGCAAGGCCCTGAGCATTTATTTTTTCATTGGACATAAAACTGATGCTACAATTGAAAAATCCGTTTAAACAGTTTTATTGTGAAACATAAAACATAAAAACATATTACAACCTTATAAACTCATTTGGGTTAAAAAGAAATTTCAGATATTTGTTAGCTTTAAATTATTATTTTTTTCTATTCTATTTACTCACTCAAAATGCCATCCTCTTGCACATACAACCCTCTCCCACTTCCCTATTGCTACGTCACTGAATATAATCCATAACTTTGTGCACCGCAATGCACTGCAGTGTGCATGCAGTCAGTAGTTTTGGAAACTAGTAGAGTATTTGTTTACAATCACATCTAGCATTTCATAATTCAAAATTGATAAATTTAAATTCTAAAAGAACGCTATTTACACTCACCTAGAAAAAAAAGCAATCATTAAAAAAATTATCTTTACGACTTAATTTATATCAACCAGGTAAAAAAACTAATTTATATTAACCAGGTAAAAAAAGTAATTTATATTAACCAGGTAAAAAACACTAATTAATTACTAATTAGAAGTTTTTTTTGTTTTTTTTTTAATCAATATCAATCTAAGCCGTGTTTAACTACATAGCCACCCCCAATGTTGAATGCGCCTTGTGGTCCCTTTACCGTAAAAAAGGCAACTTCCACTCCATCAACATACTAGAGGCTTTGATCAAAGATTATACATAAAATTAAATATAAAAATAGTTAGGGTTTGTTAATCCTAATAATTAATCATTTGTATAATTTTTGGGCTTTACAAAAAATTTGTGTGGCCCACAGGGAGCTTGCGGTCCCCCTGCATGGTCTTCTTGATATTAATAATCCTATGATGCTTCAGTAGAACTACAACTTATTACATATATATATATATATATATATATTCCTCGATGCTGGACAGAAGAACTGCATTATGCTGTAATGAATAAGAAAAGTGCTCAATATGGTTTTAGACCTGTATTTATTGGTTTATAATGTTGTTCTCTACCCATGTATAGTTCTGGAACAATTTTATTTCATTTTATTTAGTATGTTG
>JAUZSX010336849.1:0-10749 GCA_034780655.1 Idiosepius hallami
TAGGGTTGTTCTGAAGCACATAAATAGGGTTGTTCTGAAGCACATAAATAGGGTTGTTCTGAAGCACATAAATAGGGTTGTTCTGAAGCACATAAATAGGGTTGTTCTGAAGCACATAAATAGGGTTGTTCTGAAGCACATAAATAGGGCTGTTCTGAAGCACATAAATAGAGCTGTTCTGAAGCACATAAATAGGGCTGTTCTGAAGCACATAAATAGGGCTGTCCTGAGGTTAGTATCTTGACTATTTTAATAAAAAAATGTTTGAACTCAAAGATCAAACATTTTTTATGTATTTTTTCAATTTTGTCAGGTTTTAATTTTCTTCATTTCTTTTTCTTTCTGGAATTTCTCTTGATATATTTGTCTCTATTATTTTTCAATTTTCCACCAACTCTTCTTCACATGAAACTCTATTTGGACAGTTATCATTATCATTCAAGTTGCCATTTCTAATTTCAGGTCAACACAGGTCAACAAAGAATGGGGGCTAAAGTTTCTGTTCTTTTGACTTTGGTTCAAATTTTCTTCTTAAGTTCACTCCTAATTTTTACTGACTTTCCTGGCTTGGCTGATCTTTCAATTATCCTGTCCATTCTGGATATCAAATTTTACAGAATCAAAGTTGCTTGCTATTAATAAAAATTATCAAATAGTTAGAAAAATTAAAAATACTAATAATTCTAATGAATTTTGCCTGACAATTTTAAAGGTTTTATCAGTTTATTGCTATAACATTTTGTGTACAATAGAAATGGTTACTGATGAGGAAAAGGGAATATTTTTAGTCCCAATTTTCTCTTTCGATTCAATCTATTCAACTTAAAGATTAATTATTCTCTCCAAATGATTCAGCAAACTTTTATTTAAGAATGAAAAGATGGAAAGATCAAATAATTCACTTTTTGATTTTAAATAAATGAGTCAAAATATAAAGACAACTCAGCTGTTATCATCTGTTCAAAATGATTCAGATGAATATCTTAAAGTACTTTCTAAATTAGAGTAGTTTAGTTAGTGAATAGATTTAACAATTAACTCATCACTAGAACTGTGATGATAATATGCTTTTATTGAAAAATATTCTTATTACAGATTTGACTATTTTATCATTTCTTTGAATCCTGTAGTTATTAGTAATAATTACAGAATTTTAAAAAAATGGTAAAATCATGAAATATTCAAGTAACAAGAAGAATATTCTTTATCAAAAACCTAATATTACAGACCTACTAATCACTTGTACAAATTAGGTTTGTCGTCTTTGCTTTTCATATTTTTAATTTTTTTCATTTTTTTTTGTTGCAAAAAAGAGAAAGAAAAAATGGATTCAAATAAAAACTGTCAAATGATAAAAGATTGACTGAGAAAGAAGAGCAAACTAATAAGAGAGAAGACCAACATAAATATGGGAACTGCACAACAAATTCTGGATTCATCATAGAAAAAGATGGCCGTGTTGTTAGGATTTCATGACTGTTACATTCATATTTTATTCATTCTTTCTGAGTTGTAGGTTAAATGATAAAAGTAAAGTTTTGAATATAAGACAATAGATCTAAATATCTAAGCATTAAAAGAATCATGTGTTTATGGAACAAAGAGCATTAAAAAAAGTGTAAGAAGTTAATTTCCACACAAAAAAAAATATAATTATGTTAAACTAAGAAGCTTAAAAGATAAAACTTAAAACAATGTTTATTAATTGTCCTTTAGTTCAATTGTCCATAAAAGACTTTATAGAATTTCCTTTTTTTGAGTTCTATTTTATCTCTTGAAATGGCCAGTAAAAGAACGAGCACTTTTCTGAGTTTGACTGCTACTTCTTGAACTTCTGAAGCTGTCAGAGGATGAATGGCTGGAGCCAAGTCGTTGAAGTCTGGAACCACCAGAGAGGCTACTACCTCTATCATCTGAACTCTGACCATCATCCCTTTCTAAAAAAAAGAAAAAAGAAAGTTTAATTTAAGCCTGTAATTCTATCTTTCATTGTGGGTAACACACTTTATTTAATTGTTTTATACGAAGAAAAATTTGGTTCAAATCTAAAGAAATTTTCTGTTTCCATTATTTGCCCATCATTAATATTTTATGCTCTTTAATGTTATTAATGGTTTATGAAAGAATTTAACAAACATTATTTGTCATTTCTTTGCAAAACATGACAAAATATATTTTCTGAAAGATTTTTATTGAAGACATTGATTTTAAGATTGTCTTTTGACTGATTAATTGTTGATAATAATATTTAGTTTTTATTTGCTGTCAATTTTGAGTTTCTTTTTATTAATTTAGGAAAATCAAGAAATGGCTTTCTTGTAATTTGACTCCAGTAAACTTTGAAATATCAAGAAGTAAAAACTTTTCTTTTCCTAATTTAGAAAATTGCTTATAAAAAAAAGCTCTATTGATTTCTTTCAAATGACTCCAAAGGTTTTTTTTATGGCTAAAAAAAGTCATTTTTTGTAAAAGATTTTTTTACTAAAAAAAACAAAAATGAATGTTTTGAATATTTAAAAAAATTATTTTTTATCATACAAAGTGACCTTTGAAAAATGATAATTTTTACATTTATTAAAAAAATTAAAATAAGCCTTAAGTAATTTGTTTATTGATAAGTTCAGATGAAGAAATCTCATCAGTTTATTTTTTCTTCCTTTTCACATTAATCTTCTAAATTCTGTGAAATAAAAAAAATACATATTTTCATAATTCATTAATTAAATGAAGATCAAAATAATTTTGATGGAAAAAAAAATTTATTGGAAGATAAAAAAACAAGTTTTGTTTTATTGTTTTTTTTTGTGAGATTTTTGTTTGTTTATTTGTTTTTTGTTTTTGTTTTTTAAATGAGTAGAGCATTAACTAAAGCACTAACCCTAACCGAATACCCTTCCTATCAGAAAAGGGAGGACAAATGTCAATTTAGTATTTCTTGGTTGGAAAAAAAGTTGAATTTGCAATAAAAGTTTTAGAAATTTTTATTTGATTCAAATCAATTTAGTTTCTTTTTCCTCTGTTTAATCACTCATCTTTTTTTTCTTTCTTAATATGTCTTCCTTTTTTTTTTTTGGCCTTCTTCAGTTTTTCATTTTAATGTCCATCTTCCTGCTTCTTACTCAAAGCCAATTATATTACTATTGTGTTGTTAAGAAATTTAAAGAGGACTAAATTGAATTACATTCCACTTTTTATTCCTTCTGATCATCAGGTAAGTTATGAACCTATTAAGTATCTGTAGTACTTATAAGATTAAGTTGAAACAGAACCTATTTGTATAAAGTCCTACTTGAATTATATATATTCTTATGACACAATAATTTCAATATTGGATTTAATAGAAAAAATAGGATTTATTTTATTAATCGCACAGAGAAACTTCTTTATTTTAATGTAAGTTAATTTTTTTCTCCCCAACATTCTAGACATGCTCTCTTCCAAAGACTAAACACAAAAATGAGTAATCATATCATACAAAATTAGAATTATCCCTTTTAACATTAATAGATAAAATGTTTCATTTATTGTAATCATAGATAAAAGGCCAAGTTCATAATGGTTATTTGATCATTATTCTGGCTGTCAACTTTTATTAAACAATGTAATAACCTTTGATTATCAAAATTCATCCTAATTATAACTAAGAAATCAATCAAAAGTTAATTTAATTATAGTATATTTTTATTTTTGAGATGAGGCTTTGTAATTAGGAATTAACTTTTATTATTCAGACTTTTGTCCTCATCTTAATAGGTTTTTTGATGTTCCTACACTACACAGTGATTACTGAGGATTTGGTAACAAGTGCCGGCATCCTTATATGAATTTATGGTTAAAAACACTTAAAAATTGCCCGAGGGACACGAGGCCAAAATGTAGTGTAGAAACATCAAAAAACCTACTAAGATGAGGACAAAAGTCCAAATAACAAATGTTAATTTTCAAAAGTCAATTTTTCAAAACTTTAAAAAATGATAATTACTTTTGTAATAATAATGAATAACATAAGATGAAAACTAGTGTTAAACTAAGAAATTTAGTTTGCTTGAAAGTTAAGTATGTATTCACTACCTTGCGGGGGGGGGGGACTTTACTCTAAAAAAAGTCAACTTGCACCCCAATCAGTCCTCAGTCAAGAGATGAGGGCAGAGGCATAATTTTGGCCCTAATAGATTTTGGATGGAGAATGGAAAGAGAGGATGGGTGGAGATTTCTTGGCAACGTAGAGTAGTTAAACTTTAAGTTATAATGAATAAAAAAAGAAAATTGAAATATTTATTCCCCTTTCTTCAAACAACTTTTGTAAGACAATAAAAAAAAGTTTTGTTTGTTGTGAATTTTCTTCAAAACAAGAACCTCACCTCATCTCGCAGATAAGCACAATAAAAATTAGTGCACTGGACAAGAAACAGAATGGACCATTTGAGATACTTTCGCATGGAGAAAGGGGCATGCATTTATGTACCTTATATGGTCTTGGGGGTACAGTAAAGACTTTAGGTGTGGTCACCACTAAAGTATATCTTGCGGCAAGGTCTGATGTGGTCCAGGCAGACCAGAAGATTGGTACCCAAAGATAATGGCGCCTAAAACTCTTCTGTTGTCATAAGTAAAGAAGAGCCCCATGCTTCCATGAATAGAGGCTTCCAAAAAGCTCCCATCATCCCAATATTTAATAATATCTACAACAATGTTTGTAATTGAAAATTTAAGTTAAAATGAAATTGTTTTCTGTTTCTGCTTTAAAAAGAATTTAATAATTTAAAAAGAAATGACTTTAATCAAAAGATTTCAAAAAAAAAAAAATCTATAAAATGAATAATATATATTCAGGAAATGATTTTTTTTTTTTCCAAGATAACAAATTGCAGGCAAAATGTTGATTTTTCCTTGAAGCAAAATTTTATATAAAGCGATTAATTGATAACTTATTGATAAAATGTCTTTCTTTTTTATTTTTCAAATCTTAATTCATTTATTTTTGGTTCAAGTGTTTTATTTTTGTCAAGATCTACAACATTACTAATTTGTTTAGTGGCAATATTTCCATCTAATAATCACAACTTTTAACAAACA
This sequence comes from Idiosepius hallami, assembly GCA_034780655.1. Lineage (NCBI taxonomy): Eukaryota > Metazoa > Mollusca > Cephalopoda > Idiosepiidae > Idiosepius > Idiosepius hallami. The sequence continues at coordinate 5,077 of JAUZSX010336849.1, forward strand.
GGATTTCTTCTTCTTCTTTTTCTTCTTCTTTTTCTTCTTCCTAAGGACAGTCACAATTGAAACTTGAAAACTTAGAAACAATTTCATTTTATTTCTATTCATTTTCAAAAGTAAAACTAAGCAAATATCTTCAAGATAAATAACTTCACTTACCATTAAACTCATTCTGTTTTCTATAATTTTTTTTATTAAAAAACAAACAAATTAATCACTATTTAAGTTAATTCTTTGTTTTAGAGTTTTTATAATGAAACAAAAATCCGTTCATTTAGCTAAGTTCATTCTTTTGCCAGCGGCAAACATTTATACTTATATTCTTTCTGGTCATTATATTCAAAAAGATATAAAAGTATCTTAGACAAACTTTTATCAAACTTATATTTTAGTGAAGATGCCTTAAAATATAAAGACCATCTTTAGTTGTACACAGTCAATCCATCTCTGAATGTGCTCGAGGTAAGCCAGAATAATTTTTCAATGTAATAATTTCTCTAATATACTCTTTCAGCAATAGCTATCAGTCTTATCCTTTACACAACAAACTTTCACAGACTTCTTAGTGAAAGTTAATCTATTTTATACTAAAACTTTATGTTTTCTTGTTTGTTTGTCATTTCAGACTTGCCATTTTTAGTTAATTCTTTTCTGTCTATTTCTTATAATATGACGTAGACTGAATTGTAAACAAAGAAATAAATAGTTTGGCTGAGCATTGTTTCCAAATTAATTATTTTGGTCTAAACAGTGTTTTTTTTTTTTTGTTTTTAAAAAAAAACAGCTTTTGATTAAATATTGAATCCAGTCATTTTGTATTAAAAAAATAACAAATGAACAAAAAGTCCCTATAGGAACAAAATAAGACTTTTTTGGCATTAAATGACCATTTTAGATTTAAATGTGATAAAAATGTTCAGTAATAATCTAATATTTATTTAAATAGACCAAAGTAACATGTGAAAATATGTATTTTTTTTACAAAAGTTGAATAAATTGTAAAAGTAAATTTGATTTAAAAAAATTAGAAAATGTTTAGTAAATCATTTTATCCATAATTAATTCAGATTAAAATTTAAGATTATTGAGTAATATATTTGATAAATGTGATTTAAAAAAAACAGTGCCGTAATGGTTATAAAAAGTCCTCCATTTTAATTCAATATAATTAGAAATCCAGAAACAAAAATGAAGATTTATTGATTTTTTAAAGATAAAATCATCTTTTGTCACTTATGAAATTATTTGATTTTATGAAAAGAAAAATGGGTTTGTAAGTCAATTGAAAACCAGAAATTGAACAAAACTCTCTCTCTCTTTCTCTCTCTCTCTATCTATCTCTATCTCTCTCTATGTCTCTCTTGTTCCCTTCCTTCCTTCTTTCTATTGATAGAAAAAGAAGAGAAAGAAAAAAAAGAAAGGTCAGAAATTCCTTCTTCAATTGTATGTAGAAATAGCCAGTGAGTTTGACAGTAAAGTCTTAATCATAATATATATTTTAATGAAAGCCAGTATCTTAAAAATGGAAGCAGAACATGTCAGAGGCTCAGTTCATAATTTATTGAATTTTTCACTGAAAAAAGCATTAACTTTTGCCCACAAACTTTTTCCTTTTTTGATTCTATAATTCTAATTCAAAATAACTATTTCTAATTATTGTTTATAACTTTACTGCTTATAATCTGTTAACTAATACTCCTATGCCAGGTGATATATCAAGAATACATTTATGTAACTATGGAAACATATTTACATTCCTAGTTTGAAGTAGAACATTAAGAACAGATTAAATATGCTGCATAATTTATTTATATTAAATAAATAAGATTTTGATAATAACATTCTCTAAAAATTATAAATACTATTTTTGTAATATGTTAAATGGACAAAGTAATTCATAAAAAGATTTGGTTTTAACGACTTTTACAAACTTTAGGATTGTAATTTCTTATGAATATTTTTAACATATCTCTTCAAACATAAATGCAGTCAATGTTATTTAAGGCATCACTTCCATCACAGCATGAATAAAGTGACTTTCTATGGGGGATAAGTAGTTTCCTTATAGAAAAGAAAGGAAAATTCTGAAGATATCGTTTGGGAAGTAGAGAAAGTAATAGCTATAAATAAGATGACTGATATTTTAATATTTTGAATAAGATCTTTCTTATTGTATAATATTACTGTAAGTGTACAGGAGGAACCGGATAATCTAGGACCAATGAGTCAAAGAAAATAGGGTGATTTTATCTGCGTTTCAAGTTTGAGCAAGTTTTATAATACTTAAATAGAAATAATTTGTTTATTTGAATAATTTTCTAATTGAATATATCTATAGAGTCATATATTCAAGTAATGTATATATAAATTAAAGATGAGTACAAAAAGTGATAATTCTTCATTCAATGATAAAAAACCTTTTATCCTACATTAAATTTTTTTAAAAACTTTATATTTATTTCACATCGTATAATGAATAACTAAACTTTCTTTATGTATTTTTTATTATTATTATCTGATGTAGAATACAATTTAATGCATTTCATTCAAACTCATCTTTTTATTTTGTGGAATTTTTTGCCAACAAAACCAGTATTAAATTGTGAAAAGAAACATTAATTTACGATCGAAAGTGTAGATCAGATATTTGCATTTTTATTTGTCAGAATGAATTATAGCATTCTAGCCATTGTTTTTGTATTTTTCTTTTCTTTTTTTTCTATGTTAGAAGAGACTCTAGAAAAATGATAAAAACTGTTTTATATATTTGATTTGTTTTTGTTTTTTCCCCGCTTAAATTTAGTGTTTGGGCAATATTGACCAAGTCTAAGAGTGAAGATGAAACTACTTCCCAACAAAGTAAAATATTGATTCTTAAAGTTGTGTAATGGACACTTTAGTTGTAAAAGTTTTGGAAAACAGAAATATGAAAAGAAAAAGAACTTGAACTGCGAGATTGGAATATTAACAAACACAAAGTAAAATTTATATAAAGTAAAATACAAATAAAAAAGGCAAAACTATTTTTTTGGAACTGCATCAAATTTAAAACCAGTGAAAAGAAATTTAAAAGGTCAGATAATTTGATAAATATTTTCCCTTCAAAAGCAAAACTAAAAAAATTGTCATTAAATTTTTTTTTTTTTCTAATTTTATTTTAGAATGAAAAAAAAGTTTTTCTTTTTTTCAGATTGAATAAAACAAATATTTTTTAATATCAACAATTTTTGATCTTTTCATCAATTTATTCCTTATTCACTCATCAATAGATTTTTAGATTTAAAAAGATCCACAAAACAAATTTAAAGACTACTCTTAGTGCAAGGGTGTAGCAACTGTTTTTAAAGGATTGTTAAAGGATTTACCCCCTCCACTTCCTCATTGGTCGTTGATAATCCTTCAAAATTCCAAAAGCCCCCAAATATTTATTTTCATAAAAACTACAGTCTAGGATCTAATTTTAGACTGTGGCTATTAGTCCTAGACTTTAATTTTATCAAAATACTCATATACAGTCATTGTCAAAGAAAACAAAAGATTTTTTTAAAAAGTATAATTCAAATTATAATAGAATTGTTAAATTAAATTAATCGACTACAAACACAAAAAGTATAATAAATATTCAACAATACAATTTAAATTCATGGATCAAAATTAAATTTCTTATTCAATCTTTTGAACTACATTTGTTTGTTAAATCATCTTTTTTGTTGTGTACGAGGGATAAACTAGAATTTTTCAGAAAAAAAATGTAAATTTTGATGATAGAAATCTTAAATAAAAATAGTTTTTATTGAAAAATTACCAAAGAATAATTTAGAAAAACCTTTTTCAATTATTAAAAGTATTCATTTATAGACAAAGTATTTTTTGTTTATTTTTAAAATGCTTTTAAGACCAATGATTCCCAAACTGTCACTCATTTAAGGACTGACCATAACTCACATTGCTTAACTTGGTGAAATGATAAAAACTGATAAAGGTCATCAGAAATAAAAAAAATTGATTTTACCTTTTGACATTCTTTTAAAAAAAGAAATTTAAAAAGTTAATAATTAACAAGAATTTCTCTTCTTTTTTTGTTTCATTAAATGGAAAGACATTAAAAATATGTCATTTCCAAATAGAATTGGAACATAAACAAATATTTCATCAAAACAACAACATAGAAATTCACTTTTATATCCACACGATATATTTATTAGGCACAAGGTCAGATTTACATGCTCATTATATCCCTATATTTTTTGTGTTGCCCTTCACCTAGATGAGTTAGTCTCACTGAGTTGATGGGTCACCTCCACCCAAGTTTTTTAGATTAGTGTTATCCTTACACTTAGTTGAGTTATTCTCCTCAGTTGATGAGCTTCTTCTGCCTGAAACAGGGGTCCACAGGATTGACTTATTTTTTATTTTCCTCTACTTTTCTCTAACTGATTAGTCAACTAATAAAAAACATGCCCCAACAGTAATATTTTTGGTCATAAGTAGTGGCAGTGACCTCTGCGTCTGCGGGCAACCTGCGGCAAGTCCTCGTCTTCACCGCGGGGTAAGGCTGGGGACCCTACCACACCATCTGCCTTTCTCTCTAGTATCATCCTTATGAATTTTCGAATGTTCATGGGGTGCCGGCTCAACCCGTATAGGGTGAATGCCGTTTTTAAAAAAAAATCATAATAAACGAGTTTAAATCCCAGTAGTCTGCGTTTACGTCTACATTTATAACGCCACCCATGGAAAATTCACCATTTCATTTCTTCTAATTAAACTATACAATACTTGAAAGAAGCAAAACTGTTCAAACTTCTCTAAACAACAAACATCAGCGATTTATTTAAAAAATCAAAACCTCACCAAATTATACAATACTTGAAAAAAGCAAAACTGTTCAACTTTATCTAAACAACAAATATCAGCAAAGTATTTAAAAATTTAAAACCTCGCCAAATTATAGAATATTTAAAAGAAGCAAAACTGTTCAAACTTCTCTAAACAACAAATATCAGCAAACTATTAAAAAAATCAAAACCTCGCCAAATTATAGAATATTTAAAAGAAGCAAAACTGTTCAAACTTCTATGAACAACAAATATCAGCAAACTATTTAAAAAATTAAAACCTCGTGTGTTGTGGCTGTGTGAAAATGGTCACTGTAAGAAAGACTCAGAAAACAGGTAATACATCAAGGGGATTATATTACAAGAAGGAAAAGTGATATACAAAAAATTATTAGTTAATTTTGACCGTTATTTCAGATCGCATGTAGGTCAGTCGCAATCTTTTGCTGCAACGAGATATTCTGCAAAGCTCGGTGAAGATAGAGAGGAGATCGAACAAGTCCATATTAGAATGCAGTTAGATAGGTCCACCATAACAATTCAATACAGCTGTGGGTGCTGAAATAAAATAGTCCGTAATTTTGCGTCTCGCTGACATCGGTTTATTCACTGAATTATTTTAGGGACAATTAGATTAAGAAGAACTTTGTGAGATTACTTGCTTTGGGTCAAAATTCTTTGGGATATACATATATATACATATATATATACATATATATATATATATATGTTTACAAAAATACATTTTATGTACGCTCCATCTTGATGTCGAGCACTCTGAATTGTAACTCTCCCACTCCCACGAACTAAGCTACTAAGCAAAGCTCCCCCTACCCTCTCA
>JAUZSX010336860.1:0-10749 GCA_034780655.1 Idiosepius hallami
ATATGGCACCCATGGGTGTTCATATGCAGTTTGAACTAACTATCACTAAATATGGCACCCATGGCTGTTCATATGCAATTTGAACTAACTATCACTAAATATAGCACCCATGGGTGTTAAAATTCAGTATTACCAAAAATTCAACAAAAAATTTAAGCATTATCATTCTTTTTATTAATAATTAAAAAAATAATATTTACATAAAAAAATTAAAAGCTGAAAGCTTAGAAATAAACAATGAACATTGCTTACGTTTAAATTTTCGAATATCATATTTTTAAAAAATTAAACACTTGTTTAAAACAAAATATCAATTAATAAAATATTTTAAATATCTTTTAGAAAATGTAATTTTCAACAAGTCCTTTTTTTAAACAATTTTGCTCAAGTTTAAATTCAAAACATTTTGAAAATTGCCGTATTTAAATTTCATTTATTTTTTAAATTCGGCTATTTTTTCATTAAATAATTTTTATTCCAATTTTATTTAAAGAAAAAAATATTTAAGTTTGCTAAATTTATTTAAAAAATGTGAACAAAACTTTGACTCTATGCGGAATCGTCCAAAAACCATTAATAGCAATTTGTGTATGGTTATGAATGTAAAATATGAATTATCTCCCTTGGATTTTACTTGTTGACACTAAAGAAATATTCTTGTCTCGAGCAGTCAATTCTTTTTTTGTTTTGTTTTTGTTAATACACTAAAAAGCCAAATTAAATTTAATGTTATGAATAGTTATTGCCCAAGATATCAATAAAATAACAAAACAGTAATAAATAAACAATAATAAAGTTAAAATTAATCCAAAATTGAGCCAAACTGAGGTCTCCTTCAGAGGCCTCTCCTCTCGGCCAGGACTTTGAAGATCCTGCCTCAGTTAAGCCCTATTCAATCATTTAACATTTAATTTGGTATCAGAACATCAACATTTATTTCATAACTGAAAAAAATTTCTAACCTGTATACGGGAAATTTTTATAGCAAGAAGGGAAAACAAATTATCTCAACTACCAAACACACGTGTTCTTCTTGGGCTCTGACAGACTGCAAACAGTCGCCATATTTACAAATCCGGTGTAAATTAAAAAGTTTTCTTTTTCAGAACTTGTTAATTTACTGAAAATGTAAAATCGTTTAAAAATAATGGACACTTAAAAAAATAAGTGGAATAATAGATAGATCTTAATAGAAATTACATCAATTGTAATTTTTGATTTTATGAGCGTGTTTCTTTCATTTTGGATAAAAAGTAATAAAAAAAGAACTGTTAGAAAAATAAACAAATATACAAATTTCTGGACATGCCTTTGAATAGTGACTTATCAAAATTACCAAGTAGTCACTCAAGGTCGTTATATTAGTGGAACAATATAAAGCCAAAATAATGGTATGTTTTTTTTTGCCTTACGTTGTCAGGGCCGATATATCGGCTATGTAGGGTTACAAACTAGACAGTAGACACTAGTAATGTAAAGTACTTTAAGTGCTCTTCTTCTTAAGTTGAAAAAAGAATGTGTGTCCACTGGTTGCGTGTGGAGTGTGACACCGGTAATCGTTAAAAAAAAACGGTGTAATTTTTACGATTGTATGTTTAATGTACAAATTCCGGCTAATAATCTTTCAAACCAGACTGACCGTGTCCTGTTTCACTGTTTTAATGTATCGATAAGAAGACACAATCATTATTTTTCATTCCCAAGCAGGCAACACAACACATAGAAATGCAGAATCTAAAAATCCTCACCTTGAATTGCTGGTAAAAAAATTACTTTATTTTCTTATTTCAAATTTATTATTAAAAAGTGAAGTTAGTTTTGTTTAGTTTACATTTATTTGACGTATTAGTTTTAATTCGTTTTTAACACCTGTTCAAAAGAAGGAAAAAAAAGGTGTGTCGTGTCGATCGACTACAAAAATTAAAGATAATCATTTTTTTACGCATTAACTTTATTATTTGGTCTTTTGTCCTCATCTTAGTAGGTTTTTTTAAATGTTTCTACACTACGTTTGGCTTAGTGTACTGACTGTGTCTGTGTACGTACGTAACGTAACGTACCAGTACCACACACCTCAGGCCGTCTTCAGGTTGTGTAAACAAACGGCCGAATAATAAAGTTAATTCCTAAATTACGAACCTCATCTAAAAAATAAACTATAATCATTTTTTTGTTTTATTTTTTATTTTATTCAGAAACAATAATTAATTACAAAATTGATTCTGTTTTTTGTTCGTTTGTGTTTTTTTTTGTCTTTTTTAGCGATTAAAACTCAAATAAGTTAAAGGGTTTCTGAAAAAACTAAATAAAATTTTGCTGTAAAAAAAGTAAATAAATAAAATGGAACTTAAACTTAGAAATATATTTTTACGTTATTTACTTGATGAGCAGAGCAGCACTCAGCAGCATCTCGTTACCCCTTTAACGTAAAATAAATGGCCTTGTGCCAAACTTACAAACCCAACCAAGTTTGGCACAAGGCCATTTATTTTACGTTATAAATGGTAAAGAAGGAGGATATTAGGTTTATATTCATTTTTTAATTCTTGATTTTAGCCATCAAAAATAAACATTTGAACAAAACCGCTTTCTTGTGTTTATTCATTACATTTTAATTTCTAAACAAAAGTATTTTTTTTACTTCTTTCTTTCTCGCTCTTTTGAATGTATTGTTGTTTTATTGCTGTTCTGTTTACGTGGGTTTATTATTGAAATCATTTTAGTTTTGAAAAGTTTATTCCTTTTAGTTTTTATTATTTCCGGCTAATCCACCCAAACCGTTAAAGAGAAACTAAAATGATAATTTAATTAACAAGTAATAGCTCTGTAATAAAAAAGAAGTTTTTTTTAGTAAATATATGACAAATGAAATATTTTCATAACAGAAAATAAACCCAAAGGAAATTATAAACTATAAGTTGGTTTTTATGAATAATTTTGAATAAAATAATTAATTCTCCTAATTTTAATTAGTTGCCGCCGACTCTCACTATAAATAAAAATAAAATAAAAAGGTAAAATGATCTATAAGTTGGTTTTACGAATAGTTTTTAATAAATAAATATGAAATAATTAATTCTCCAATATATTTAAAATTTTAAATAAAATAAACCGATGAAAAAATAAAATGAGATTAAATATACACAGCAAAAATGGGTGGTTTTTCAGAAGTTACCGTCAATTTCTCAGAAAGGGAGGGGCCATTAAATTTTAAAAACAATATAAAATGAACAAAAATATACAGATAAAAACCAAACCAAACCAAAATAAAACAAAACAAAAAAGAATAATTATTCAATACAAGAAGAAAAAAATTATTTTATTATATCGTACACGAAGCAAATGTAACTTTATGCACTCGTAATTAAAAAGTGAAAGTAATTAACTAATTCTAGACGGTGTAAGTGAACAGCGCACCCGAGATTAATGCCCCCTTTCTGATTGACGGTAGCTTTTGAAAAACCTTACAAAAAGAAGAATAATGCAAGGTTTCCAAGATCTTAACCCTTTCGACCCTAAAGGGCCGATATATCGGCCTTAGTAGCCAAAAAAGACACACTGACATTTTGACCCTAATATGTTTTCCTGATAGAACGGCCCCGAGTGACTACTTGGTAATATTACTAAGTTGGAGTCCAAAATGAAGGTTGAAATATCGTAGAGTGTGTGTCATCTTTTGCCTTAAGTCACCAGCAGGGCCGATATATCGGTTCTTTGGTGTTTAAAGGATTAAAGAAAGAATTGCTTTTCTTTTTTTCAATCATTCATTTTGGCATGGTTGAACCTTGACCGAAAGCAAAGCGAGGTTGAGGTTGTTAATGTACGTGTTCAGTGTTCAACAGAAACAACACTCATCCCACTAACCACACACACACACACACCGTCACACCAGCTAAATTGACTTTTGTTTCATCTTTTTGTAATCTTACCTTTACAAACAGAAACCCATTTTGCAATTTAACTAACTTAAACACAGACACACTAACACCTTTTAAACTTTGATGTACTTACACTTTGGATGATTGATTGCACTAAAACCGATTAAAGTTTGATTTTTATGTACTTTAAACTGTGAGAAAAAAACAAAACATTTAACTGAACTCGCGTTCACCCGTACCAGACATTTAGATGACTGTCGACTGACCATGAACCAGAATCGTCCCTCCCACTCAATTCAACTTTTACAGCCAAAAACAAACTGCCTATAATTATTTTGGTCACTATTGGAAGTGAATTAATTATTTGGATTTGTTATGTAGCCAACTTAAAATCTTGTTATAGGGAAAAAATAAATAAAATAAAAAAACCTTGATTTAAATCCAATTAATTATACTTTTTAATTTAAAGACTTGAGTTTTTATTCAAGTTCAATATTACGCTTTATAGTAGAACACTAGAGAGTGTCATTAGTGATGGAAAGTTTTGGTCTTGCAACATCTGACCCAACCAGAGATGACCAATCTGTAGTCCACTGAGCACGCTTTCAAACACTGTTTGAATTGCATTCCATAGTAAAACACTGGAGAGTGTCATTAGTGATGTTATAGCAAGGATCCTTGGAAAGTTTTGGGTCTTGCAAAATCAGAATATTATTAAAAATTAAGAAGTATCTTTAAACTAAAATATTTCTACTGCATATATTTTTAGTTAATAAAATAAAATAAAGTTCAAAATTACGCTATGTAGTAGAACGCTGGAGAGTGTCATTAGTGGTGTTATAGAAAGGATCCTGAGAAAGTTTCGGATTTAACAACATCAGACCTTCCTCCCTATGTAGACCCAACCAGAAATGATCAGTCCCTAGTCCACTCTCAATGAGGGAGTTTTGTCAGTGATGTTATAGGTATGACTGATTGATTTTCTAATATTTACCCCTCCCAACATTAAAACTAGTTTTTATGTGAAATAACAAATATTAACTGGTTAGTATTTTGTTTTTATAATTAAAAAAAAAAAAAAATTGAATCAATTTATCACTTGAGGAAGACCCAAGGGTAATTCAGTCAAAACGTAATGAGAGACTAAGAATAATAAGAATGAGGATATTATTCTTGTTAATACCTTTGAAATTTATCATACCTTATCTTTAAGAGGGCAGCGACGGTGGAGCATTGGTAGAAGTATATATAAACAAATATAATACCTCATCTTAGAGATTCCGAAATATATTTACTTGGTGAGCACGAATCCAAGTTTGGCACAAGGCTATTTTACGTGCTCTTACCCGGGCTTTTTACATTCGGTGTTACCCTCACTTAGATGAGCTGCCCTCTCGAGTTAACAAGCCTCATCTGCCCGAGACAGCTAAAGGTGTATGTAATGGTTTTGACCGGGATTTGAACTCGCATAATAAGATTCCAGAGCCCAAGCTTTTACCAATGCTCCACCGTCGATGCCCATAGAGATTCCGAAATATAATTCCCCAAATCTGTTTCTAATTTTCTTTTGCAGGTCCATTCCAATTCCATTGCTATGTAAAAATCGTAAAGAAAGGATTCAGGCGATCGGGCTGGCCCTTAGCAATGACAATTATGATGTGGTCCTTCTTCAAGAGGTACATAGTTTCATCTTTCATTTTGTTTTCATCAAATTCTTTTGTAGATTGATTTTTTTAGCCCTTCTTTGTAGAGGTGAATCCTAATGATGTCTATTTTAGTACCAGAGAATCAGATCAAAAATAATACTACCCACACAAGACATTATCTGTTAGACTCTCTTCTTCTCCTTAGCAGATGTCCCATACTTCAAAAACCACAATGTCTGAATCCACTACTCTCTCTCCCTGACCAAAGAGAATTCAGTATCCTTCTAGCATCCCAGCCAATAAGATGCCTATTGCCAGTGGAAAATTCTGCTGGCCACATATGGTTCTCAGACCAATATGTAAAGATGAATAAAATAAAATAATTCTTTTACAGGTTAATAGTTATATTCTCCTTATTATTATTATTCAAACAGCCAAATATACAATAAAATAAAATAAAAGTATAAAAAATACAAATAAATAAAAAATATATAAAATAAAGTATTTCTTTTAAAGGTTAATATTTGTATTCGCCATATTATTAATTCAAACAACATCCAAATATCCAAATATTACAAATAAAACAAAATATTTCTTTTAAAGGTTAATGTTTGTATTCTTCTTCTTATTAATTCAAACAACATCCAAATATTACAAATAAAATAAAGTATTTCTTTTAAAGGTTAATATTTGTATTTTCCTTATTATTAATCCAGACAACATTTAAATATACAAATATTACATCCTTATCTTTACCATTAAAATCTATGAGATCCACTGTTTTTTTTTTTTTTTTTTCTTGATTATTTAGAAAAAATTATTTTTTCTTTTTCTTTTTCTTGATTATTTGGGTTAGGGTTAGGGTTATTTAGAAAAAAATTATTTTTTCTTTTTTCTTTTAATAATTTAGAAAATAATTATTTTTTGTTTTTTTTTGGATTATTAAAACAAACTTGAATTTTTTCTTTATCTTCTGTTTTTTTTTTTATTAAAAAATAGATTTGGTCACCTTCAGATTATGATTACCTTGCAAAAGCAACAGCCTCCAATTTTCCACATTCTCATTATTTCCATGCGTGAGTATTTTATTTCAAAAGAGAAATACAGCCCTCTATTTGTGAAACAGTCTAAATCAAAGTTCCCCAACCTTTTTTACATCGCGGCACACTATTGAAATTTTTAAATTTTCATGGCACACCTATCACAAAGAATGAATATTTTCTACTCATAAAGCCTTTTTGCAATAAAATGATAATTTAATAATGTAATATGTGGGTTTTCAACACATACATGGTTGATAAGTCATTAAACCCTAACAAACCAAATAATATTAAATAAATATACAAAATTCTCCCTAAAACATATGAGACCTTAAATAACCATAAATGGTTGATAGGTCTCTTAAACCCTAGCAAACCAAACCAAAAATATTACAGCAGTTTCCTTTGAAAAAAATAATTTTGAATTACAAAAAACACAGAGCAAAAAAATCATCAAAATAACCCGAGGCAAAACCCTAGCAATACTTTTATTATTTAATATTATGTTGTCATTGTCTAAAATTAAAAGTTGATTTTATTATTTAATATAATATTGTCATTGTCTAAAATGGAAAGTTGATTTTATTATTTAATATAATATTGTCATTGTCTAAAATGAAAAGTTGATTTTATTATTTAATATAATATTGTCATTGTCTAAAATGAAAAGTTGATTTTATCTTCTCTCTTTTTGTTTTAGTGGTGTCATGGGGAGTGGAATGTGTGTTTTCTCTAAATTCCAAATTAAAGACACGCATTATCTTCAATTTCATTTAAATGGTTATGCCCATAAATTACTTCATGGAGATTGGTTTGGTGGTAAAGGTGTTGGTCTTGTTAAATTAGAGATGAATGGACTCAACATAAACCTATATGTAACGCATGTAAGTATTAATTAAAACAATTGTCAGCTCTCTTTATTTTTTTTTTCTGTATTTTTTTCTCAGTTTTTTTTTTTCATTCTTTTTCTTTATTTTCTTTCTCTCATTTTTTAAGAGAAACACAAATAATGAAGAAAGAAAAGAGGGTTTTTTTCTATTTTTAGTTTTGTCGTAGAAATAGAAGGAAATTACTACAAAAGTAATCAAACTTACCAAAAAGGTAGCTTTTCAAAATTCTATCGAAACAAAACTTCAATGACAGTCTTTTGGAAATCCACAACGTAAAGATCAAATCAACTACTATTTTAATCTTGGGGTCATCAGGAGAGAATGTGCACCACCATTTCGGGGCCTACCTCTCTACGGTTTTACTTACACACCGGCCCCCCTCACTGATGTGAGGACCCCATTATATTTTCAATCCTTTTCACACTGCAAATCCGTTTTAAATTTGACAGTTAATAAAAACGTTGGAAAGTATTATGTGAATCTCCACGCAAATGTGAAATAGCATTTTGTTCCATTACGAAATATTCCACGTCATGTCTTATATATTACAACTACAAAATAATTTAAATCATTTATGAAGACATTCTTAAAACATTTGTTTTAAAATTCAGATATTTTTTTCATTCACTTTATTTTAAACTTACCTTCAACAAAGGATTAGAAAAATAGTTCCAAAGGTATTATTTGAATTTTTAATATAACTTTTTACTTACTTTAGATCTATGTTGAATATAACGATGTACTATATTCCATGTTGAATATAACTATGTACTTCAATTCCATGTTGAATATAACTATGTACTTCAATTCCATGTTGAATATAACTTTGTACTTTAGATCCATGTTGAATATACATTGGTACTTTTTTTCTTCACGGTCACTCGTGGTCGAGTATGACTGTTCTCTGTCTTGGTTCTGTGGACCCTTTCAGGAAGACGCCTGTGCGTGATGTCTTTTAACGTAGGGAGTCTGATGCACTTGCAGTCACCACACGGCCCCTTGGCAAAGGATGGCCTTGTTCCAGAGAGAACCATGACAACTGGAGGCCATCCTCTCTTACATCTACCTTCAGTGCCGTTGTGCCACTGTGGAAATCATCCGCCAAATCCGCCGTCTTGCACTATTTTACCCATAGTTGGAGGGAAGATAGGGCTTCATACCTTTCCCAAGGGTATTAGTCAATTAGTTAATGTAGACGGAACAACTTGGATTCAAACCTGCGTAGTACAGTTCCGAAGTCCGATTGTCTATCCACTGGGCCACGATGACTGCCTATATACTTTAGATCCATCTTGAATATAACTATGTACTTTAGATCCATCTTGAGTATACATTTGTACTTTAATTCCATGCTGAATATAACTATGTACTTCAGATCCATCTTGAATATACATTTGTACTTTAGATCCATCTTGAACATAACTACGTACTTTAGATCAATGTTGAATATACATTTGTACTTTAATTCCATGCTGAATACAACTATGTACTTTAATTCCATATTGAATATAACTATGTACTTTAGATCCATGCTGAATATAACTTTGTCAATGATGAGTATCGTGGTCACCGGATTCTCCAAGCGTTCCAATTGAGCCAGTTTGTGAAGCTAACATCTGAATCATGTGACCTTGTAATTGTTGGAGGAGATTTCAATATGGATCCAACTCACCTTGGTTACAAAATGGTTCTGGCCAATGCCATGCTTTCTGATACATGGAAAGAAAAGGTAAGCATTCCATTTAAACCATCTTCCCTTCCAAAAAAATACAAATAATAATAAAAATTATAATTTAAAAAAAATTATTATAATAAATTATAAAATTATAATAAATAAATAGATAATATAAATAAATAGATAATAATAAATAAAAAAATAAATAATGATAATAATAAATGAATAATAATAATTAATAATGATAATTAATAATGATAATTAATAATGAATAATAATAATGATAATTAATAATAAATGAATAATAATAATTAATAATAAATATTTAATAATAATAAAAATAAATATTAATAATAAATAAATAACTGTAAATAATTAATAATAAAAATAATAATAGTAATAAATAATGAATGTATAATAACAATAAATTATTAAATGTTAAAAATATGTAGATAATAGTAATAATAAATAAATAATAATAGTAGTAAATAAATAATAGTTAATAAATATTAATAAATAATTAAAAAAATAATAATAGATAAATAAAAAATAGTAATAATAAATGAATAATAATAGTAGTGGTATATAAATAATAGTTAATAAATATTAATAAATAATTAAAAATAATAATAATAATAGATAAATAAATAATAGTTAATAAATAATTAAAAATAATAATAATAATAGATAAATAATAGTTAATAAATATTAATAAATAATTAAAATAATAATAATAGATAAATAAGTAATAGTTAATAAATATTAATAAATAAATGACAAAAATAAATAAAAACTTCAAATTCATTTTGACTCATCAAAAAGTAAAGAATATCTAAATCATTAAAATAGAACTTTATACAAAAAAAAAAAATACTTGGTTTTAAATGACCAGAAAGATGTTGATAGGCCAATAAACCAAACAATCAAAGATCCAAATTAATTTTAATGCCATAACTACAATTCCTCTCCTCGTTTTATTATCATTTTTGAGAGAAAAATAAACTACTACATAAATAGAGAAATAACTGAATGAATTAGTGTTTATTATATTTATTTGGTTCTCGTCAGGTCACTGAAGTTAAGCAACGTCGAGCCTCGCCAGTAGTTAGATGGGTGACTATTTAAGAATAGTAGTAATGTTCACAGTTCAATTCCGTATTTTTATCTGGAAATATAGCGTCTACTTGATCTAACCACACACATGCCCGTAAATTCCAAACCGGATGTAGAACCCGTTCAAATGCAACGATTAGAGTTTTAATAGTATACGAGCAGAACCCGTGTAAATTCTACGGTAGTTGATAACTTCAACATCACATAAACAAACAACGAGAACTTCCTTCAATATAAAAATCAGTGTCCCAATAATTCAAATCAAACTGCAAATTTAAAAAAGAAATTTTAAATGTAACGTATCCAGAAAAGGGCGTCCATCTTTTTATTCTCTCCAATGTTTTATGGAATTTACTCATTATCCAATCAAAAGTTTGTTAGCGAATGACGTCATGATAACCAACAAAGTTTTTACCGTATTAATACATAGACTAGCAGAACCCGTGTAAATTCCACAGTAGTTGATAACTTCAACCCCACATAAGCATAAGCCTTCTCATCATAACA
>JAUZSX010336871.1:0-10748 GCA_034780655.1 Idiosepius hallami
TATTTCTTTTTTTCTTTCTCTTTCTTAATACTTTATGAATGAATTAGTCTGTAATATGATCATTTATTGGTCCCTTGATTTATCGAAGAGGGACCATTGTTTTCAGTGGCGGGAAAACTATCCATTACTTTTTTCTAAAATTTTGCCACAAGTTGTATTTTTATATCTAGTTGTACATAGTATATAAAACTTTTTTTATCAAAATTCTCGTTGTGACCCCAGGGGCCTTAAATGAGTCAAAAACAGCCTTAAATGGCAAAAAATGAATTTTTTTTTTCCCCATAATTTTTTATCCCTTCATTAGATTATTCTAAAACTTGGCCAAAATATGGAAGGTATTGTGCCAAATATAAATTCAGTATTTCT
Organism: Idiosepius hallami; assembly: GCA_034780655.1. Taxonomy (NCBI): domain Eukaryota; kingdom Metazoa; phylum Mollusca; class Cephalopoda; family Idiosepiidae; genus Idiosepius; species Idiosepius hallami. The sequence continues at coordinate 367 of JAUZSX010336871.1, forward strand.
GAATGTGACAAAATTCTGTTTCACGTCCTCTAAAACTTTTTTTGGGGGGCTAAAAACACCCCTTTTGGAGACTACTTATTGTTTCTGTCCAAAATATCATTATATATGTTTTTTTATGCTCCATTCACTGTGCTCTTAAGGGGGACCATGCATGCTTCACTTGTTTTTCTATTGATTCCAACATCCTGTACCCCTCCCCATAAATTCTTGGGAGCTCTTCCTAATGCTGATATTTTTCGTCTTTGTGAAATGGTTTGTAAGATATTTATTTTGCCATTAAACCCAATCGCCAATCACCTGACACTTAGGCAACCAGTGGGAGTCTAAGTGACAAGTCTCGTCATTCCACTTCCAAATATTTTAAGTAAAAGATTGTTTAGTTTATTAAAAAAAAAAAAAATCATTTTGACATTTTTTTTTCTTCTAGTTGCAAAAGATGTTCTTAAAAAGGAGCACACAATTGCCAAACAACGTGTTACTGTTGTGCCATACATACCCCCAGTGATGCAAGAGAAGAAAGCATGGGTTCGCGATATTAATGAAAATGTAGATGAAGATACTTTAATGGACTATCTGGAGCCAAAAGCAGATTCAGACATCAAAAAAATGACAAAAATTAAATCTGGAGTTTGGTTAGTGGATTTTGAAGACAAAATCGGTAAGGAAAGAAATCATTTTAAAACTTTTAAAATCAATTTGGGTTTAAGAGTTTTTGTAAAACTGACATGTAGGGTATAGTAAAAATTGAAGTGGAAGAAAAAATAATTTCAACCTACCTTATAACAAATGTAAATCTGAATGCCGATTGATATATAATTAAATGAAATAAATTTAATTTTCTTGTATTAAAAAAAAAAGATGAATTATGTTGGTTTGGGTGATTAAATAATGACTGCTGATGGTCTCCTAAATATGGTCAGACAAATTTAGACATCTAGACAAGTTTTGCCATGGGTATATGTATATGCATGCGTATTTAACAGACATGCATATATGCGTACGTAACTTATATCCTATATATATATATATATATATATATATATATATATATATACATATATACATATACTTCACTTTTTATTTTTAGATTATAAAACCACACACCAAACATCACGTTTTATTTTATTTTTTAAGATATTCTAAATCTTCAAAAAACCTGTGAAAATGAATCTTTGAAATTCATCAGTGATACTTATCCAAAAGTCGAACCAGTTGAAGTGACTAAAAAAATTGAACTGACTGAATTTCCGCCATACATGACGATTGATGACCTGAAAAAATGTTTAAATCATTCTCCTGTTTCCTGGCAAACGCTTCCTGGTAGAAAATGTATTTTTACCTTTGAGAATTCTGATTGTAAGTTATTTAACACTCATTATTTTGTATGTTTGTTTTTACGGCATGTCAACCCTTTTTAGGTCATTTAATTTTGAGAGCAATCATTTTTAGATAAACGTTTTTTTTTAATCCACAAATAGTTTTTTTAAATAACATATTACGCTCTATTTGATTCGTAGGTGGGGAGAAATGTGTGGATTTATACCTTTGCCAAGGGTTTTAGTTCAAATATGAACGTAAACGAAACAATTGATGATTCCGAAGTCAGACTGCTTATACACTGTCCCAAGTAAACCACCACAATATAAGTAAGACGGCTGTTCTAAAAGTAACGCCACTTATTGAATTTTTTAAAAAGTTTAAGATCTAAAAAAAACGGGAGTGGTAGCATCATAACAAGTCAATTTTTGTGCTTCAGATTGATGTAGGAGGCATTACTTTAGGACTAAAAGAAGGGAGTGGTGCCATCAAAATATGCCAGTTTTCTGCTAATAGATACAAGGGTCATTAAAGAAGTCATGACATCTATTTAAAAAAAAATTTTAAACTACAAAGATGGTAGTGGTACCATCAAATTAAGTGACCTTTTATGCTTCAAAATTTATTTTTCTACATCCTCACTACAATTTGGTCAGCCATCTTTAAAAAAAAAAAATCAAATTCATGTGTAAAAGAATTACGAGTAAAACATAAAAATGTAAGCTTTAACCTTTTCTGTTAGAAGTCCTTATACTGAAAAGTTCACCTTATTTATTGAACAACGTTTGTGTTTTAATGTATATATATTATATATATATATATATACATACAACCCTATAATGTTTTGTTTATACATAAAGTCACCTTGCATAATTTTTATGTCTAATTTTATTTCATCAAATATAATTTTCCAGTTGCTTTAGAAGAATCCAAAAATGAAATAAAACTGTTTAAAACCAAACTCTACGATGATTATTCTGATGGCAAAGAAACATTCATTGAGATTCGTCTTAATTCGAAATTTTGGCTTTTGTTCCTCAAAGATCAAAAATCTATTTGTGAAGATGAGTTGAAAGACTATGGCTATCCGGATTGGTCAGAAAGTCACAAAGACTCTTTGAAAATAATTTTCACTGATGATATTGAAGAAACAATTATTAAGCAAACATTTGACAAATTCCTAGAAATGGTATTTAATGAACAAGTCTTCATTCCTTCTTCAATCTTTGATGAAATTAAAAACAAATTCCCAAAGGATAATGATGCATGCAATATTTACTTTGATGATGAAAATTTTGCAGTCCATATTTTTTCCTTTAATAAATCTGAAGCTAAAAATAAAATAAAGAATCTACAGAAACTTATTGAGACTATGTCGAATGTCCAAATTGAGGAAGAATTTGAAACCTATAAAATTACTTTAATTGTTGACGATCTTTATCCCTCAAAAATATCTAAAGAACATAAAAACATGAAGTTTACTCATGATGATACGAAAATAGTTCTTAAAGGATTACCTTCTGATATAGAAACTGTTCAAAAGAAAATCTACAAATACCTTTCCTCTATTTCTTCAATTCCCATCTACCTTCCTCAAAATGCTTATCATATCCTTAAGGAAAAATCAGTGAAAGAATATTTGAAGAAACAACTAAAATCTAAAAAATGTATTTGTTCCTTGGAAATTAAATCTGATCAACAAGTTTTATTACATTCTTCAAAAAATACTAAATTTCAGACTGCAATTGATGTTGTAAAGCAAAGTATTTCAGAGTTGAAGTTTGATCTTACTCCTCAATTAAAAGAAATAATGATGGAAGAAAAATGGAAGACTTTTGTTGAAGATTTAAGCAAAGATTACAGTGGCAAATATTTCATGGAATGTCAAGATTTTCAACTTTCAGTTGTAACAATAGAACCAGTGATTCAAGATATGGGAGATAAATTGGAAAAGTTTTTTGATACCAACATTGTCTATACTAACTCTTTTACGTTAAAAAATGGTGTTTACCATTATTTAAAGAAATTTGAACAAAAAACAATTGAAGAATTTGGCAAAAAGCATGAAAAAATAAAAATCAGTTTTGAAGATGACCAAACTATCCAGATTTCTGGACCAAGGAAAAGTAAAAAAGAAGCATCGAAATTTTTACAAAAGCTTATTGAGGACATTAAAGAAAAAAAAGAATCATTCACACATTTAGGGTTCGATAAGTTCTTGAATTCTGAATTTTCTGACACCATGTTTGAAAAAATAATGAGAGATTCTGAATGTGTCATCCTGAAGAAAGAAGATAATAATGAAAAGAATATTTTGTCCAGGCCATTCTTACAAAAAAGTAACCAAATCACTTACGGCAAGAGTGAAATCTTATTAAAAAAAGAAGATATTACAGAACTCAATGTAGATGCGATTGTACACGCTGATTCAAATAAGTTACAGCACATCGGACCATTTGGGCGTTTATTCATTGAAAAAGGTTGGTTTCATTTTATCACTTTTAAATATTAAAATGAATGTTTAAAACAAACTTTAACTAGATTTGTTTATATCCAAATAAACTGTTTATTTATTAATATAAGTCGAGGTCTTTTTTGTAATGGAAACATTTCAGCATATCATCTTATATTTGAGTCATTGATAATTTTTTAGCTACTTTTTTTTTTATAAAACACTTAAAAAAGGATTCAAAATAGAGAAAAGAAAGGATATGTGGTATTAAATATTATATTTACTTGGTCGGGCACCAACCCAAGTTAATCAGAAAGCTATTTTTATGTTTTTTTTTATATACCTGGGCTTTTTGCATTCAGTGTTGCCTTTCACTTCGATAAGTTGCTCTCCCGAGTTAACGAAGCCTATCTGTCCAAGGCAGCTAATCTTTTATTGATTGGCTAATATTTGTTCTAGTTAAATTATATTTTAAATACTTATCTGGCATGATGATCAGCAAGGTCGTTAGTGTAGTATCTGTTCTTATCAGTGCGATTCGGGAGCATTATTCACCCCTCTCTCTCTCTCTCTCTCTCTCTCTCTCTCTCTGTCTCCCTCTGTATTTTTGAATGTGTGAGAATAGCGGCAAAAAGTGTATTTTTTAAACTTATTTCTTATTACCCTATACTGTGATTATACACATAATTCTTTAGCAAATTTAATAGAAATCATGTTGGTATCAAGATGATCCTTATAGTTTAATTACCAAGGTCATAAATAAAAAAGACAACAAAACACTTTTCAGTTTGTTTGCAGAGTATAGGGAGAGTTTGGCCTACAGAAACTGTCTTTTTAGCATTTAAAATTGGTAACGCTGGTACTCCGGGAGGTGTTTCTATGTTGACTATTTTAGGGCCAAAATTTTTCCTTAGACGCCATTTCAGGGTCTGCAGTGTTGACCCATACCGAGTGCAGATGGACGCAGTGTTGTCACAGTCAACTTATTTATACCAAACGGATATATATATATATCAACCAGCAGTCGTATCAACCACGTTTATTGGATTTATTAAATGTTGCTATTTTTCAACACTGATTGACTCAATGGGTCACGGGGTGTCTAGTAGTGAATAAAAAGGTTTGGGATTTGAACTCGTGTTATACAATTCCAGAGTCCAAGCTTTTACCAATTTTCCACCTTTGCTGCCCAATATTTGATCTGTGGTATTAAATCTGCTGCTGATTCTTCTTTTAGTGAGTTGTATAAATAAATTGAAATTGTCTTTTTTTTGGTTTATTTTTATAGGTGGTTCCATCATTCAAAAAAAATGTGATGATTATGTTGCTTCAAAAAGTAGCAATCTTAAAGAAGGATGTGTTTTTGTTACAACTGCTGGTGACCTTATTTGTCAATACCTCATTCATGCTGTTTGTCCAATTTGGGAAAATGGCCAGAAATATGAGATGGAATCTTTAGCAGAATGTATCACAAATTCTTTATGTGAAGCAGAGAAAAAAAACCTTCACTCTATTGCATTTCCTGCCATTGGTACAGGTAAAAAAAAAAAAAATCATCCTGTATATTTACATACTTTTTGTTTAATAATAATATATATATATAAATATATATAATAAATATATATAAAATATATTATAGAAAATTCAAAGTTAATTATAAAGAAATGTTTATTTTATATTCAAGTTGGTCAGTAAAAAGTGGAATATTTCTTAAACACTAATTTTTACAAATAATTTTGTACATTTTCAAAATTAATTATGGATCATTCCATCAGATTTGTACGAGACCATTCTATCAGTTAAATAATGAATTATTCCACTAGAACAGTAGTAGACCATTTTATCAATTGATCCTCTCATTTTAATCAGTAACAAACATCACTTTATTTAATAAATTCACAGTTTTGGGTTTTGTTTTTTTATCCAAATCTTCATTTTAAATAATTTTTTTACTTTTCTTCTGATGAAAATTATTGTAAAAAATTGAAAATACCTTGTCAAAAACATTTTTTTAAAGAATTTATATTTAATTTTTTTTTTCTGTAGGTATTTTTAGATTTCCATTGGATAAGTCAACTGAAGCTATTATATCTATCGTCAAAGATTACATAGATGACACGCCTGATACCAGTTTAAAGCGTATATATCTGGTTAGCAACCGCGAAAATGGTTATAATTCTTTTTTGAAAATGATGAAGGCTCAATTTGCTAATTTTGTTGAGAATCAAAGCAAAAATGATGGTAAGACATTATTTTATTACACAGGGTGTCCAAAAAGTTTCTGTGCACTATTGGCATATAGAAATTGAAATAAACTGTAATCTTGATTATAAAACATTTTGACAATATAATTTTTATGAATAAGGTCTTATTAGCAAAGAATGTTTTAAAGTGGTTGTAGCAATCCTTGACAACGAAAAGTAGTAGTAGTAGTAATAATAATAATAATCAAAAGTAGGGCTTCTCAACCTTGTTTTTTTTTTTTTAATAAAACCAACTTTTGTTCCATAAAATATTCTTTGAGACAGTCTTGCAATCAGATTGGTTCATTACCTTCATTCCTAAATATAATTGATATCTTCCAAATCTTAACAAACATACACTTATTAAACACTAAATAATTCAACAGTGAGATTTCATCTTACTCTTTCTTGCATTATTGCAGTTACTGTAGTGATGTAGTTTTATGAGACATTTATTTTATTTTACTTACTAATTTCTGTAAAATTTTCTTGTAGATTATCCAAAACCACAGATACCATTAAAACCACAAATAACCCAGCCAAAACAAGAGCCACAACAGAAAGCTGCACCATTAGAGCAAAAGACTTCCTCCTCTTCATCCAGCTTCTCTTCCTTACAAAATAGGATTGAAATAATTCAAGGATTATTAAACAAAACAAAGGTAATGAAACATTAAATCAATTGATTCATTTGTAGAAAGTTCAAGACTAGATAAAGTATAATCTTAGATTGTCCCAATAGTTTGAGTAAGCATGTCAAGAATTATTTGATTTGTTGCTGGTTGAATGGTACTTTCACCAGATCCAAAACCTTACACATCAATGGCAGAAAGTTTTTGAAAATGATGGGCTTTATTTTGAGGAGTAATTTTCTTTCTTTTGTTATTACTTGACAAGGATAATTTCAAAGTTTTTATAAACTTTTGGAGCAACCTAATATTATGATAAAAATTTAAAGTTAAAACAAGATTGCCAAGGTGTAGATTAAATTGCCTGGCTTAAGTTTTCAAAGGTTGGAATTTTGTGAATTGTAAAACCAGCATAAGCCTTGTGTTAAAGATTTGCAATTTATAAAAAGTTAGAAAATCAAGAAATTATAATTGGAATTATTAAAATTAATTCAATTTTGTTTTCAGACAATAATTTTGTATTGTTTAAAAATATAATAAAAGATTTTGGTCTAATTATTACATAGGCAAGAAACTGACTGTGTTTACACTTATCAACTATTCATATTCTATCAATGATATTGAGCATTTTAACTATAAATATAGGCAAAATTTTTTTAACAAATTAAAAGATGATCAGCAAAGATACAAAGTCAACAGCTTATGGTAACTATCAGTTTCTTACCTGTGCAATCTGATATTGGACAACAAGGGTGGAGCAGTGATAAAAGTTTGCACTCTGGAATTTATATTACATAAGATCAAATCCCAGTCTAATTATGCTCACTTTGAGCTGCTGCAATCAAATGAGACTTGTTAACTCAGGAGAGTTACTCATCTAGGTGATATGAAGGATAACACTAATTCCAAAAATCCAGGTGGATGAGACTCAATGAAAATAACTCAAGTAAATGAAGGACAACAGTGATTACAAAATGCCCAGGATTTTAATGAGCACATAAAACTGGCCTTGTGCCAAAATTTGGTGTGTGTCTGACCTAAAAGATATATCAAAATGCCCAGGGATGTAATGAGCACGTAAAACTGGCCTTGTGCCTATATTGAGTCTGTGCTTATCCTGGAAGATACAGTGCCTCGCAGAAGTATTGGATACATTACATTTTTCTTCATAACTTATGTTTCAAGATTTTACTCGAAATTTAGTCAGTATATTCCTATTACTATTCCAACCAATATTTTGGGTAATAATTACAAAATCCAAATCTAGAAAGTTTAAGGAAAAATAAAACGCAAAAGTATTGGATACACTTTAAAAGGATCACTTTTCTAAAATAATTTTAGATGACTTTTGCTTTGCGTGTTGCAATAATGCAAGGGAGTTATTGAACAAACTGATCTGTATATTTTAGAACAATTTTAGAAAAAATTTTCCAGTTTGTTTTCATCTGCTTAGAAGTCAACCATTTCATCTATAATAATGCCTAAAACTAAAATAATGGGAATAGATATTCGTCAAAATATCGTTCATAAGAACAAATAAGGAAAATTGACGTTCTTATTCGGTTAAGTCAGTCCCTAGACCTCAAATCAATTGAAAATTTGGGGAAAATATTGAAGATCAATGTTCACAAGAGGAATCCACAAAATATTCAACAACTAGATGATTCCTGCAAAAAAGAATGGCGTAAAACTCTTGCAAATCTTTGCAAAAAACATCTGTGCAACTATAGAAAACGACTGGAAGCTATAACGCCAAAAATGCAAACAAATATTAAATCAATGTATACAATACTTTTGCGTTTGTCAATTGATATTTTTCCTTAAATATAAACTTTCTAAATTTGGATTTTGTAATTACTACTCCAAATATTGGTTGGAATAGTAATAGGAATATACTGACCAAATTTCAGGTAAAATCTTGAACCCTGAGTTATGAAAAAAAATGTAATGTATCCAATACTTATGCGAGACACTGTATATCCTCCATGCAAAAAAATTGAACAGATCAACATTAACTGGTACCTATTGAACGTTCATGAAACTAATGCTGTTAATGTCAGCATAAAAGATGGGTTTGTCGATTTCAGAGCAGCGATGGAGATGTGATAGACATAAAAGACTTAGGAAAATGCACTGCCTTGTTCAAGTATAAAAGTATAAAGACAAAGAGAGTGACAGTAGTAAAAAATAAATTCTGGAGCACAAAAGCTCACTCATCTTCCTACCTCAACAACTTTTTTTAGTTTAAAAAATAAGCAATACTTTTGGAACGACCTTTGGAGTTTTGTTTGCTGTTTTTTGTTGTTTATTTTGAATGTTTATAGATAATTTTAATCGTGTGTTCTATCCTTTTAATGCAAAACATTTTTTTTTTATATATTTACCTTTAAAAATGATCTTTCATTTCCAAATGAAGATTTTTTTATATCTGATTTCAGTGCAATGTTATTGTTAATACAACAAATAACTCACTTGACTTGTCATCTGGAGCAATTTCTAAAGCTCTTCTTGCTGAGGCTGGCCGTTCATTGCAAGATGAATGTTACCAAAAATCTGGTCTAAGATTATATGACATTGCTGTAACTAATGGTTATAATTTGCCTTGTGATAAAGTTTTTCATCTTTCTTTACCACACTGGTCACAAAGTTCAATAGATGTAAGTATGAAATTCCTGTTTATTATTAAGTGTGTTTGTGTCCATTATATTATCACCACCATTATCAAATGTATTATCACTCTAGATAATGCACAGCCTTGCTCAGGTATGTGTGTGGTGATTCCTTTGATGCTCCTTTTGGGCTATTATTTGTTTGTAGTAATTCCAGGTTTTTCTAAAAAAAAAAAAAAACTGCCATTATTTTTTTGTTTCATTTTTATTAAAAAATCATCAGTGCAATAATATAACCAAATCTGACCCCAATCTTAGGGGACAAAAAACTTTCTCAACTGAGCCACTGAGTTAAATATTTTTTTAATGTTAATTATAATTAAGGAAAAGAAATAGAAATCATTAATTGAATACAACCAGGATTGAACCCTGAAACCCAGAAGACAAACCTCCTTATTAACTGAGCCACCAGGTTCAATTTGTATTTCCAAAAATTATTTTGAAATCAATTCAACAATGAATCAAGATTGCTTTATTTTTAGTTTTACATTACAATGGTTTTTGGCAATGTATTGATATGCAATGGAAATTATATGCCAACAATATTATTAGTAAATAAGCTATTTTTTAAATAACATTATTAATTATGTTGTTAATTCTACAAAGATCTAATTCATTCTTATTATAAAAAATCATTAAAATACAACCAGAGTTAAACCCTTGATCCTAATCTTATGAGATGACGTTTTTATCAACTGAAGCACCAAGTTCAATATTTTTTAACATCATTTATAAAGAAGCATTTTATTTACTTATGATACTGTTGGAATATAATTTCTATTGCATATAAACACACTTGTTGATCGCTGGCAAAAGTACATTTTGAATGGTTGTAACTATGTTGAAATGTTGGTGTGCAAAAGTTTGCTCTTTTTCATTGTACCATTCACGTCTTTGTAGCTCTTCAATTTAAAAAAAATAATTTTAAAAAATAAGTGGCATTAACCTTCAAACAACTTCTGAAAATAGTAAATAAAAATACACACACACACTTTATATATATATATATATATATATATATATATATATATATATATATAAAATATATAAAATGTTTAATCAATAAAAAGAA
>JAUZSX010336881.1:0-10748 GCA_034780655.1 Idiosepius hallami
AAAAAAAATGTCTCGCGCTCGCTTTTTCAATACCGCTACCGAATGTCAATCGGTGGCGGTATCGGTAGTTTTTTCAAAGATACCGACGGGATCGGTAGGGTAGCAAAAATCTACCGCCGGTAGTACCGATCTACCGAAATACCGAATGACAATCGGTAGTCCCAGCTCTGATATATATATATATATATAGTTTGTGTATGTTTATGTGTGTGTGTGTGTGTGTGTATGTTTGTGGCTGTATGTGTATATATATGTATAAAATAAGTGCTATTTAATGAGTTTTTAAACTTTTCTATCTATTTCTTGTATTAGATAGATAGACATAAAGATAGATCTGAATAAAGGCCCATTTATGTGTAGCCTGAACTTGCATTTTTAAAATATTGAATTTATTTTCTATATTTTTTCATATTATAATCATTAATATCTAAAAAAAAAGTGATTAAAAAATATTACTCTTCTAATGTTAAGAGATGGAGTCAGTTTTTGCTCGCTATTTCTTTCAATTCAATTCTCATAATGCAAAGTAATGTTTTAGATAAAAAACAATGCTGTTTCCTAAAGAAGTAAGGGTTGGGGTCATGTCAGTTGTCACATCAGAGATGAACAAGGCTTCATTTAAAAAGAGACTTTTAAATGCCAAACACAGATCTAAGAAAATGAAATGAGTTGAGCAGTTTTAAGTAAAACAAAAGAATGAATTTCTTACCCTTAGGTTGGATGAAAATTATTATCATTTATATTTAAAAAAAATGTAAATAATCAGAATATAATTGTGGAAATATAGATTTAATGTCTAAGAAATAAGAAATCATATGAGGCATGTCATTTATAATGATTAATCTCCAAAACAGATAAGTAAAACGAGCAATAGTTTAAAATATAATCATATTAATGAAAATGTATAGAAGTCTTAGGGAGGGCAGTAAATGATTATGGACTGGACACAGTAGCAAACTTAATGTCATTTGGATTCTTTAGAGTACCACCAGGTGTTGGCAGAGTTGATGGTTCTGCTGATGACTGGCATGACAACCTGAAACTGAAGAGCAAGGACCCAACAGGATTTAGTACCACAAAACTTTTGTCTAGAAAGGAACATTATAAACTGGATTTCTTATTGTGACTTGCTGTCACTTCATAGAAAGAACTGGTGGTTGACAGTATAAAGTTTTGATAGTTGCCTGTTTGAAAATAAAGGTCTCACAAAAATTGGTTAAACCAGAGTGAAGTCTCCAGTTTGAGACCTCAAATCATCTCTTTGCTGATAAAATCTAATATAATCAATGGCAGGAAGTCCCCCTGATCGCAACAACCAAGTACTTACATTCTGTAAAGCTAATATACAAAGTCTAATTTTGGTTAGTGTGTCAGCTTTATTTTTAGACAAATGAATCCTGGGAAATATAAAGATCCTCATTAACTCAGCTTTGGGTTAAACAGTTCATCAAACAACTTGTTTACAAAAGAAAGATCTTAACAAAATAGAATTGTTTTCTCAGCATTAATTGTTTATAAAAGTTGGCTTTCCTGTTAAATAGTTTAAGAAACTTTTTTTTATTTTTTTGCTGGCTCCCACTCTTGTCTGAGCGTTGGGTACATATCATCTTAATCAGGACTTATTCAACTATTTGCACTTATATTGAAATGATTCCAATACCTTCTTCACAGGCCATTATAAAAGATTTGAAATAATTCTGTTTTAGAATTTAGTCTTATTCAGTTTTTTTTTCTTGTTATAAAAGTAGAGATACCACAAAATCATTATTTATAACTTTTAAGATTCATAATTTTTACCAATTATCAGCAATTTGTAAATATATAATATATAATTATGTGCAACACTGTTTCAAAAATTAATTGATTTGTCCATTTATTTACATATTTGTATGGGGTTAACTCAGATCCAGTTTTCCTTTCTAAAAATTTGACTTTTGACAAAAAAAAAAAGCTTCTTGTTTAATCATATATATTTACTGGATAAAGCTGGATCAAACCAGCCATAGAACACTGATAAAAAAAAAAACTTAAGCTTTTGATTTTTTTTTTGTTTTTGCATTCAATCTAGATAAGAAATGTTAGTCTACTATTGATAGCTGATAATTATGGACATGACCCTATTTAGATAGTTTCTAACCATATTATTATAGTACCAGAAACCATTCTGTAATCTTCACCCCCCACCCATCTTATGTACTAGAATAAATTGTATAAAATTTTCTTTTGGAAAGCAAGTAGTCTTACTTAAAATTAGAGTCACCATTAAGTATTGTAGGAAATCTTATTCATAGTTTGAATTGTCTTGCATCACTTGTGTTATTTTCTTATAAACCCCAAGGAAGTATTGCCAGGTTTTGTTGCTAGTTTTGAATAATCCCAAAGTAGTCTTGTTTTCAATCAGTTGCAAGCAGTTAGTCAAATTGGCAACATATATAAGTGATGATGAATATTCATAAAACTGGTCAAAGCAATTATCACGAAACATGCATCTCTATTAGACTTGCCTTAACATGGATTCTTTTTTATCATCAACAGCAAGAAGATAATACTCCTAATTATTACTCATTGATGGAAATATGTTTTACCATAAGAAAGCAAAACAAAGAAAATAAATATTGTCAGAGAATCTTAGAATGATGAGATTTGTTTTAAAAACAAAATTCTCATTCATACCTTGCCCATTTAAAAGGTGAAGAAGCCATAAAAGTGACCATTAACTTTCTCTTATAAATAGAACTCTTTTTTGTTGTTTTTCTTTGTAAATGCAATTAAGCTTAATCAACAGCTATGATTTCAAGTCAAATCAATCAAAACACTATGACTCAACTTGAAAGTTGATCTATTCAACAACAATACCAAAACCAAATAAGATTCAACAGAAATAAGACAAGTTACCAAAACTTAAACTTCTCCCTTCTCTAAAACATTTACTTTAATCTCACTATTGCTCAATATATGTTTAAATCTTTTCCAAGAGAAAAATCATCTCTTACAAAACTTATAAAGCCAATTCTCTAACAAAATCTGGCATTAAATGACCTATAATGGTTGATGTGCCACTAAACAAATCAACCAGACCATTAAAGAATGCCTTTCTAATTCTTATCTGAAAATTGCGACATGTTTATTCATTAATATTTTACTGAAGAGAATTTTAGAATTTTTCTTTTTCTTTTCTCTACTCATTTATTTATGGCTTTTAAAACTAGATTTTGAATGTTTGTGAATTTGGAATAATTAATAGAGTGAAAATAGCGCCCAGTCTTCACTTTTTGATTGGTTTAATGTTTAAAATGTTTTAAAAACAAATTTTTCATATCTTTTTACATATGAGGAGAATTATATTTCTAAATTATCTTTCAAATAAAACTACAATTTTTATCTTAAATAATGCTTTAAATTTTAAAGTTTTTGTTAAATTTTAGAAAAAAAATTAAAAAAGGACTTGCATCTTATATAAAAATAAACCAATTATATAAGTTAGTTTTTTTTTGTTTATAAGAAACATAAATATTAAAAGGTAAATAGTTTACCTTTGAGAAATATAAAGGTGCTCTTTGTTTTGAATTTCTATAATGATAGTATATATATTATTTCTATCTCTGCTGGATATTCTCTTTGTATTATATCCCAGCTTGTCTAAACACATAATGTTTGCAGAGATATACAATAAACATTCCGTTGTGCATTATGTGAGTAAACAGATTAGAAATTTGATAAATCTATTGTAATTATGGGTTGAAGATTTTTCTACCAGTTTAAAACCCTTTGTTTGTTTCGACTCTATACTTATCTTTCATGTTTGAAGTTCCTGGTTTAACAGTTAAGATTCTTTAGTCCTGTGATTATGAGTTCATGGAGTGCAAAACATTTTTTTTTGTGACCCAGTTGCCTATTCTTTGTCAATACAACACAATCAGTAATTTTTTTGTTTTCTGCTAAATCCAAACCCTTTTGGGCTTTTTTTTCTTTAACCCTTTCGACCCTAAAGGGCCGATATATTGGCCTTAGTAACCAAAGGCAAAAAAAAGACACACTGATATTTTGAACTTAATATGTTTTATTATTAGAACAGCTTTGAATGACTACTTGGTAATATTACTAAGTCAGAGTTCAAAGGTAAAGCTTGAAATATTGTTGTGTGTATCTTCTTTTGACTCAAGTCTCTAGGGCCGATATATTGTTTCGTTAGGGTTTAAAGGGTTAACTTAATCAATTCTGATTTTGATTTTAATCATCTCGAACAAACTTTTTCAGTTCATTTTTTTCAGAATAAATCTATGCCTTGAACGAAAAAAATATCCTTCTTGCCAATAAGGTAGTATTTTGTTATATCTATAAACATATAAAAGTCAAATCGTCATGTTTGATTGGGTTTTACTTCCGGTTTTGAATTTCCAGTTTACGAGCACTAGGCGTCGCTAGATCAAGCCGAAGAAAATAAGAAATTGAACTGTAAACACTCGTATTCTTAAATGGTCACCTTGCTAACTTCTGACCAGGCTCATTGTCGCTTAACTTTGGTGATCTAACGGGAAGCGGTGTCTCTTACCATAACTGTCTTTGTTCCTTTTCCAGCTTTTCTGTTGTTGTCTTTCTTCACAAATTATATTTAATGAAGTCAAAACTCTGAAAAGAAAACAATGACAAAAGACCAAATATCTAATATAAATACAATGGAGTCCTTCATTTCTCATGATGACAAGTCTATCATTTAATTGCTTTTCTCTCATTGATAAACAAAATTCTATTTGCTTTTTAATTTTAATATATTTTTTAAAAGTTAATTTTAGAATTATTTCTAAAACCATTTTTGTAGGCTAACAAAAAGGGTTCAAGTGTAAATCAAGCTTGACCTGAAAAAAACAACAATCAAGATTTCCAATTTTGTAGACTTTTAATGCAGATTATGATATTTGACAATCTGATTGTGTAAAATATTTAGATTATTTGTTTTTTTTTCTTATGTCTGCAATTGATTTTCCTTATAGACTGTTTGGTTGGTTGTTTTTGTTTTATGGTTTATCAATCTTTTTAGGTCTTTTAATGCTGAAAGTAATCTTTTTTTGTCTACACAGTTTTTTTAACAATAGAGTATGCACTATTTAATCCATAGCTTGAGGGAATGTTGGGATTCATACTTTTCTTCAATGGTCCAAATCTGAGTGTGAACAGAAGAATTAGGATTCGAACTTATATTTTACAATTCCAAAGTCTGACTGTCTATCCACTGCCCCAAGTGGATCTCCCTTTATTGACAATATATGCTTTTAAATATTTCTTGGCCATAATGATAGTACTAAATTAAAAGAAAAATTGATGAATTATTTTGAAATTGAAAAATACCATTGCAGGCTTTTCTTTAAACTAGACTTCTTTTTCAAATCAGAACATTCAATATCCGTAAACATTTTAGATTGAAACAAGTTTTACTCTACATATTTTGTAACTGAAGAGTTCTGCTGACATTGACCTGTTTATTTCCTTTTTTTTTTTGTAAGATTATAAAATGGATGACTTTTATTTCTTGTGCATTTCTTTCTTCTGTAATCTTTTTTACAAGTTTATTTTTTACTCTAATGTATCTATTTCATTTTTTTCTCTCCTAAGACATAAAATGAATTGTTCAATAGCTTTTATTTGTGATGTACCCATGCTGTCTTAAAATGGGAATAAATTTAATCATCTATTTTTTTCTTTCAATTAGCTAGGTTAGACAAATGCAGGAAAAAAATATTGGGAAATAACAATTTTAAAAGAGAAATGTGTGTATATAGGATGATGTGAAGGACTTAAAAAAGTTATTATTAATAGCCCTGAATTAGCAAAATAACTCTCTAATCAATTGGTGACTGCCACTTCTTTACCAAAGAAGGCCAACTTTAGAATATGGTTGCTTAGAAATAAGTTGGCATGTGACTCCCTGACCAGTTTTTTTGAGATCTTTTTACAGATAGATTAGTCCTTATCTCAGATTGGTGTGTCCCCTTCTGCACACTCTACCACAGATTTCACATGAATGCTCTGGTTGGAAATCTGCCTTGATGCACTGTTTGCATAAGTATTGCTTTAGGATGACATGCATCAACTAGCTTCAACCTGCCACTTCCACATGGGTCCATATTGTCTGTTGCAGTCTTCTTCTAATTACTCTCATTCATATTAAGGGCTATCAAGTTGCTGTGATGATAGCTGTATAGTGTTTGATTAGTTTTTGTCTTGGATGCTTTCCATATTGAGGCTCTTGATAATACAGGCATTTACTAAATGACCTGTCTAGGAAGAAATAAGGTCTCCCTCTTGAGGGAAATATTCATAGCAATGTAGTCTTTAATATCTTGATGAATTCTAATCAACTGAATAATGACTCCAGATTAAACACATTCTATGAAGTAGGAGTTATCTTGTTTGTCATGTAAACATGTTAATAGCATTTTCAAAGAATGTTATTCAACATGTTTTTTTACATGGAAATAATATTTTAAGCGTAAATATTTCATCTAAAAAGTTTTTTCTTCATAGATTGTAGAAATTAGAGAATTTTCTGTTTTTATTGATGTGTTCTTCATAAGAAAACAAGTTATTGGTTAAAATAATACCCTCCCCCCCAAAAAAAAAAAAAATTGCAGAAAAATCTAACTTTTGATTTCATTTTTGTTGGCTCATCCATATTTTTGGTAATTTAATGCTGATAACAGTAAATTTATATAAGCATCTTTCTTCATCATTAATAGGTTATTAATCAAACTATCAATTTGAACAATCATCATTCTTTGAACAATTCTCAATCTTCATATCTTATTCATATTTTATTTCTTGTGGTTATTTATGGTACAAGTAGGAATTTAACTTTTGTATTAGGAATCCAAAGCCCTAAACCACTGTGCCATGGAGACTTTCCCTCTTTGATGAATTTCCTGTTTGGATTCAATGAAATATTTATAATTACTAATGTGTGTTTGTAAATACAAGATTTGATATAAAATACAATAATTATTTCTTTTGGAAACTTTTAGAGATCTTTGTAAACAATCATTAAAGAGGAAAAGCCCAATTAAAAAGGACTAATTATAAACAAATATAATATACAAAGTTGTCTTTTTTTTTCTTTTGTCCATTTCATATTAATATGTTTTTCTACTGACAAGAATTCATAAAGAAGATTTCTAAAGAGCATTTAAGCTTTTTCGACTAATTTTTTCACTTAGGTTTCTGTCTAAAAATAGTTTTGTCTTCTCTGTCTCTTGGTGTTTGATTTGACTCATAGAGGAATTGATTACAAGAAAAAAAATCATCATCATCATCATCACCCAGGGCTTTTGTTTTGATCGATTTAGTTTGATTGGGTCAGTTTTAAACTGTAGTGGATCATACATTGATTACTATGAGTTCATTTCTATGAACTTTGTGTCTTGTTCTGCTTTCTTTTGAGATGATAACATTCTATAATTATTTCATTCTAATTATTATCTTTATTATTAATTTAAAATATTATTTTGGTCAGTTTAACTATTTCAATTCAAAAGCAATTGATTGTGATTGAGATGGCATTTTCTTATTTGTATGCATATATATATATATATATATATATATATATATTATAATTTTTGGGTTTTTTTTCTTAAGTTCTCTGAAATATAGTGATGAGCATAATAGTGAAACCCTGATAATTTTTCACACTGTAAATTGCTCATCTCATGTATAAATAAGGAGAGAGATAAATGATTCAGGCTGAATAAAATCACATAGATAAAATAATATATTAAAAAAGCTTGAATGCAGATTTATTCAAAAGACACCAACTATTGTTTCCATTTCCACATGGAAACTATAATATATGACCAGCAAAATTAAAATCAGTACTGCAGAAATATAAAAGTTATTCAAACTTTGTCATTTTCAAGGTGATTAGATCATTATTTTTGGGTGAGGATTGGAAAAAAAGTAATGCAGAAATGATGTCATTTCAAACTTAACATTTTTGTAAGAAATTGATTTAAACTTGATTTTTTTAATGTTATTCCTAAATTTTCTTTTATGGTAGACTGTAAAGACTATTTTTTCAAAGGATTGTTTTTGACATTATGTGTTTGACTGGGATTTGGAGAATGATTCAATTTTTGTTTTGATTCTAAATATAAGCTATTGATTCTTAGTTTGTTACGATTTTATGTTGGATGAAAGAATTTGATATTTTACAATCTTTTTAAGTAATTTTTTGTGTTCCTAAAGTCTTGTTTTTAAAAATCTAGATGCTTCACCTTTGTGATTAAAGATATACCATTTTCCCTTTATATATGGTATGTATCTGGAGATATTCAAGAAATTGTAGATTATTTATCCAGAGCCTGTACTATATTTGGACTTCTAATCAGCTTACAGATAACCCCTTCTCACATCTGTGTCAATAGCCAGAGTCTGAATGTTGTCTCTTGTCTCTCAGATACGAACTTCATTTCAATGGAATGGTTTCTTTGCTTTAGTAAAATTGAAAAATCTTACAAGGCCTTTTGAGGCCTGAAATGACAGAGATAGTCAGACACCTACCATCAAAATGATGGATTGATTTATTTTAGGCATACCAACCTTTTTGCTCATTTGATGCTGAGAAAAATCATTTTTATCAAGAATTTTCTTGTCATCACATTGCTTTGAATTACCCAAGTTGGACTATTTAATCCATTGCTGAAGGGGATTCATATGTTCTCCAAGGGTATTGATTTCAATGTTGATGGAACAGAACAACTAGGATTCAAACTCTTGTATCATTATTCCAAATTCCTACCCACTGCTCCAAATAGCCTTCCTTCCTTCTCCATCAAAATAAATCAGAGTATATATCACATATGTTCTATTTGTACTCCTATATTTGTTTGGGGGGTCAGGATGATATACTTGAAAAATTGCATTAGAAATATCTTAGAAAATGTTAAACGGCCATCTTCCATGTTGGATATTCAAACAACATTTCAAGCATTGAGATGGATGCATGCCCTGCTGAACAATCAAATATACTGGGATGAATGGATATCTAGTCAGAATGAAAAAAAAATGTCAGGGTCCCTAAATGCCTGATCTGTGGTGAAGTAAAAGGGGGAAGATATCCAAGGAACAATCCATAGAAATGGTACAAGGTCATCATCTAAAGTAAGCTGATAGCCTTCAACATCAATAGGAAAGATAAGTGAAAGGGTAACAATAAAATAGATGATCTTTATAATGGCTACCCAGATGTAGTAAGATTAGATGAATGTTATAGGATTTTGGTTAATTAGAACCATCATCAGTGCATATTGGTGTTAATCCACCTACGCATATACATTATATTTGTGTGTGTGTGTGTGTGTGTTTATATAGATAGATAGGTAGATAGATACACACACTTTTATTTTGTTTCTGTTTTTTCATCTTATTTTCTATTTAGATATTTTAATATTTTTTAAGAAAAACATTTTTCAAATGAATAACACTCAGCAAAATAGAAAAATGTCGAATTAAAAATTGAAAAAAAAAATTGATTATTATTTTTTTTTTTTTACTGATTTTAATATTTTTGGGATATTTAACAAAGAATTAACTTTTTTTCTGATTTTACTCATAGGCATAATTAAAAATGTTTTCAATTTAGGTTGGTTTATTGTTCTATTTCTAAGGTCACAATTATAGGAATCAACTTTATTTAAGTCTGAAACTAAAAATGAAAATCAAAGCCATAATAATATCCAATATCAAAATTAATTAAATTTTCTACATCTTTCCTTGATTTTACAATAAATTCTATAATCAGAAATTTGGATTTTTCTGATTATTTTCCTAATTATCATAATTTTATATCTATGATTATTTTAAAAACTTGTCCAATTTAATTTGGAAGCTTGCTGCTGCTGACCTATGGCTGATTTTAACTTTAGGTAATTGTTTCCCAAAATACAAAGCTCTATTAAATCCAAATTGTTTTTAGGTTTAAAGTTTTCAAATCAGTTTTAACAATAAATTCCAAATTTCTTTACATTGTAGAGGCTTTGTCTTCGACTATAACAACTTCACCTCTGTTTCGGTACTGATACTACGATTGCAATAGCAGTATCACATAGTACACAACCTCAAGTTCATTATGCTTAGGCAGGAAAATAGCTTATGTGAATAACATTTTCACTGATAATGATATCAATATGATAATGTTGCAAATTATCTCTCTTCACTCACTCCTTCTCTCTCTCTCTCTCTCTCTCCCCCTCTCTTTCTACTTATTTAATAGTTTAAGAGTCTTAAGTCAGTTTTAAAATTTTTCATTTAGGTTTGAATTTCGGAGCAGCTTCCTTCCACCCTCTCAAAATGAAATCAAACCTTGTGGAATATATTAAGAGCTGTGAATAATAACGAGCTAAGCCTTTATGTAAATTCATGCAATAATGCAAAAAATCTTTGTTTATGACTTTTCATTGGTAGTAATATAAACTTAATAATAATTAGGAATATATATATATAAACTCAACCCCACAACTTAGTTTCTTGTATAAAAACAAGAAAAAATTGAATTAAAAATATTGAGATATTTTGAAAAGATAAGATATTTTTGTGAAAGGCAGAATTTCTTGAAAAACAATATTCAGTGTATGTATAAATACACACACACGTGTGTGTGTGTGTATATATATATATATATATATACATACAGTTTTTATTTAATTACATTATCCCCCTCCCTTGATTAATTAAATTTTACACGTGCCTCCCCTTTTTAATTG